>CABFWB010001850.1:87302-136260 GCA_902151455.1 Timema bartmani
TCCCAGTAGTCTCGAGTGTTTAAGTCCTACCCAGTTTTGATAGTGGAAAAGAGATTAAGTCGTAATCATCCTCAGGTCATTAAGACTGTTGCAATTCCTGCCAATTTTGCCCCATTAGATTGCTATACCTTTTGATTCTGTTCCATTTGTGTCTTATTTTAATTTGGTAAAAAAAAACCACCTGAAATGAGTTTGTTGTGTTTGATTTTTGTTTGAATCCTTTAAAGAACGTCGTGGGGTCTTGTTTGATAGTTTGTTTCTAGTCTTTGGGAGGAGGTGGTTGTATCATATGATTTTGGTTCGAGAGAGAAGTTGTACTGCCTTTGTTCCCCTTTATCGGGTTGCTCCCACATTAAAATCATGTTGAAGCTTTAGAGATATGTGTAGGCTATTCAAATCCCTCCCTCTCCCTTCCTTCTTTGCTACCAACACGCCTTTTACTTGTCCTGGGAGTGGCTGGCACTCATGGCCTACTAAACAATATTTGAAATAATATATATATATATCATTAAATTTCCTAACACATTCTTATTTTACAAGAGAGGGAGGAAGGGTGATCCCATGAGCCAGATTAAGCTCACAGTGATCACGTGGATAGAGTTATAGATATAGGTTTGGCTTATGGAGCTTTCAATCATGAGAAAAAATCTGAATCTTGTCTTTATCAAAATAACAAGGAACAGACCTGATCATAATTCGGAGAGGCATAACCCCTGGTTCT
Organism: Timema bartmani; assembly: GCA_902151455.1. Classification (NCBI taxonomy): domain Eukaryota; kingdom Metazoa; phylum Arthropoda; class Insecta; order Phasmatodea; family Timematidae; genus Timema; species Timema bartmani. Next base: position 88,024 of record CABFWB010001850.1, read on the forward strand.
TAAAAACCAACTTTTTTATATTTATAGATCAAGTGTTTGAACCTTTACTTTAACTATCATCTTTTGATAAAGAAGATATATTAATTGATCACAAGTCCATACGACCCTAGTTGGATCTCTGAATGTGCTGATGAAGCCTAGTTGATAATTTTATACTAACAATTATTATATGGATGATAGGTCTACTGGAACATTCTTGAATAGAAAACTTTTGTTTTAAGTAACTAAAATACTAAAGAAGTTTTATAACAATACTTATTTTAGATGAACAATATTCGTAAGCTAGAATAAAATGGATGTTCTCACACAGCCCAAAAAAAGCAGTAAAAATAAAAGCTAATTTGAATACCGATAGCCAACTGTAGTATTTTCGCAGGTCTTATAACAAACTTGTTTATTTTTTAAATAAAAAATTAAAATAACTCTCCAGTAGGAATATAGAGTCTCATGGTGATATCAACAGTTGTTGAATATCTGTCACGAGAATAGTTGCATTAGATGAAAAACATTTTAGACGAAGAGAAAATATTGTCATTAAATTCCCGACCATCCTTGACAGATAATAAAGAAATGTTGAGTTCGCCATGTGAAGAAAATTAGGTTTTATGTTTGTACTGAAGCATAGGTATCGGAACTATTTACACATTTCATTGTTCTATTTAATCTTAATCTTAATCAAATATTATTAGGAAAATCTGGTCAAACCATCAATAGTATTTTGTTCAATCTAATAAATCCTACAGCATATCTATATTTAACTGTTTAGTGAATTTTGTTCTTCCAGTCATTGCTTTCCCCTTTTTGTTTTTACTCAACCTAACAACCTGAATAGAGCGTCATTTGTCACCTTAAGCCCCCACTCCTATTTTCTTTTTTCACTATCGTACAGGTATAGAAAGTATTGTGATTGTCAAAAAAATTGAGCTTGAGATTCTGATGAATCTTGACGTGAAACGTCAACCCCCCGAATCAAAATAGTGGATTTTGAATTTCCGTCCGTCTGTTTGTACCTCCAACTAGAGCCTAAACTATTTTACCGATCGGAATAAAACTTGGTATCTAGGGTTTTCATAGGTTTACACCAAAGTTTTTTGGAATTGGATATATAACCTAAAATTAAGGGTAGTTTACTGAAGGGCAAAAAGAGAAAAAGTCTAATTTCTCAAAATCGGCTCTAATGATGTTGATTAAATTTCTTCTCAAAACATTTATAGATATTCTAAGCAAAATGGCTACTCTCAATATTTCAGCAAAATGAATTTAAGGGCTCCGATCTGATGCGTAGATTCACATTTTGTATCATATCTCCGAAACTGTTTAAGATATGAAATGACTTACAATATAAAATATTTAGATATATTTACAATACAAATATTTTATTCGAAACATATTTTTATAAAACAAATAACTTTCAAGCTACACGCAAATATATATATATATATATATATATATATATATAAAAATAACTTTCAAGCTACACGCAAATATATATATATATATATACATAATTTTTAACTTTTCAAAAACTAAATTTAAAGTATTGCGACCATAGAAAAAAATCTGACCCAAAATGTTATTATTATTACCACCGCGTCTTACTACCCATTTGGGCTATACGCACCCAAAATGTTGATGTATGTCAACGTCTAATGACTCCCCTCATAAAAAGTGGTCTTTGCAATACCATCAGTCTGTTTGTCTTTTTAACCCCCAAATTAAGAGTAGTTTAGTAAAAAGCGAAAAGAGAAAAAATAGACTTCCTCAAAATTTGCTCTAACGATTTTGATTGAAATTCGTATCTAATCGTCGATTAAGATTTTAAGTAAACTGCCTATTTTCATTTTCCCACGAAAATGATTTTAGGGTAATTTACAGAAGCGGAAATTTACGTATTTCCGCAACTATTTTAGATACTTCATAACCTATCATTGCAAAATTGTAGTACTATTAAAAATAAAAAAACTTTTATTTGAAACTTATTTTTATAAAACTAACAGTTTTTTAGATATTCGCAAATATATTAATACGATTTTGTGAGGTTTAGTTGTAAAGAGATACTACTTAAGTTTTAATGCAATAATTCTCCAATGCCATATAGTAATTAAATATAATTAAGTCTCAAAAGGTTTGTTATTTTTCTTTAAGACCCTTAGGAGAAATGCTTGTACAACAATAATCTATTTCTATTTTAGACTCAAGAGTCAATATTTACATATTTTATTGGTCAAAATTTATAAATGAGGAATTAAATAGCAATGCGATGACCTGAAGATATGCAAAACCTAATAAAATGTCGATAATTTTAACCGTAAGTCGAAATTTCAATACAAAGTGTTGACCCTTGTGGACTCAGCATTGATAATATTTGTTAGTCCAAACATACAAATGAGGACATTAATTCTTTAAAAATGAAATTATAAAATTTAAAACCGAGACTCAATAAATGTTTTACATAAGTATAATGCAATTTATTCTTGGGTTTGCTAGTGTATATTATTTCGTTCCACATATATTACGAGTTTTGAGTAAATATCTTCATTTTTAAACAATAGATCGAGAAAGTCCTTGCGGAGTTCCGTACTATTTATTTTTATTCAAACTATCCAACATAGTAGAATTTTTTCCCCTCTTAACTCCCTTGGACCAAAAAAAAAAATTTCCGGAGCCCCTATACTGAAACAATATTTGACGTATTTCGGCCAAGAAAATGTTTTGCCATAAAAACTGCTAGAACTTTAACATTAACTCGCGTGACCTACACTCACACCTCAAGAAAACTAAGTTAAGTTATAGATGACAAACTTGGATACGGGAATTGAACCCAGACCTCTGACTATATGGGTACATAATCTACCAGTAAGCTATCCCATTTCATATTTTTTTAAATAAATAAATTAGTAATGCATATGTTATCCAAACACAAAGTGTTAAGGACAACATTTGGACACTGATAATTAAGTCAAACTACCTTAAACAACCCATTTATTACCGAGGAAACTAAAAATAATTACTTTCAAACAAAGGTTCTTCCGTTCATTTATGGGCTCGGTATTTAAATCGGGAAAAATCGTTTACAATATATTTTCAGTTGATATGTGTCAGACACTAATAAACTTTGTTAAGTTTCAATAAATAACACCCAAAACCAATACAATATTTATTAATTTGTGCAATTCAAATAGATAAATTTAAAACCAATTAAATACCAATGTTACAATAATTTAAAGTAGATATTAAATAGAGATCATAATAACCATATTTCTAGTTTATTTAGTAAGGGATTTAGTGTGAGAATAATTTATATGTAAATGCAATCAATGCAATTTAATGTGGTCATGATTAATAATTGACCTAGTAGGTTTGAAGTAAAATGATAATTAACTTCATTATATTAGCTGACAGCTTGATTAAATACATATTAATTTTCATAAATAATAACTAACATAATTACTCCTTTAGTTTACTTTTCCTAACTTTTCATTATAATATATGTTTTTATTAATTAAGTGTATTCATCGTGAACCAGCTTAATTCTAGAACCAACAGAGCCCACAGTATTTCAACCATGTATTCGTTACTGTGAACGGGGAATATCCAGCTATGACAATATTGAATTATTACGGTCTTGTCAGAAGTTTAACTGACGGAGCTAAGGTTTGGACAGTATTTTAGATATTATAAAAGATTTTAAAGCGACATAAGTGAAAGAACTTTAAGAATGATTAGGATTAGATTACATGATAGAATAAGGTAATCATCATCATCATCATCAATAGGTAATAAATCTTTCAAATGGTTTGCTGTAGCTTTACCATTTTGCCTATCCTATGGCCAATTTATTTTTACATCTTTGTACCTTCTCTTATAAGCACCGTTCACTCTCTGTTTCGTGTACCCCATTTCTGGGCTCTCTTTTGAATTTCTCTCTTCCTCATCACCTACTAAAATCTTTGTCAAATTATCATGTCTCAGTAAAAGTCCTATTATGTTATGTCTTCTTTTTTGTGTATCTTTGCAAAGTTAACTTTCTTTATCTGCTTTTCTCAGCATTTCACTACCACAAGATAAAGTATACCATGAAAACTGAACAAGAATAGTTATGATGTGACTGAACAAAGTATACCATGAAAACTGAACAAGAATAGTATATGATGTGACTGAACAAAGTATACCATGAAAACTGAACAAGAATAAGGATAATGTGACTGAACAAAGTATACCTTGATTTTCTTTAGAATGGACAGTAGCGGCACCTCTTAGAAAAATAATAACTTTTTTGGTAGTTATTATTAATAAAATTTTATTATAATAATTATGTGTGTTATTTGAGAGACAATGAGAAGATCTATCAAAATTAAAAGATACGAATCATATGACCTAATCAATGAATACGTGAAATTAAATATAATAACTTTCACTAAATGTCAGGAAAGTTGGATTATAGCTAGGCCTTTTCATAAGCTATATCAAACAATCTACTGGGGAAAAATATTATAATTCATATATTACGATCATATTTGACCGTCATTTAACACATCTGGTAACTATTGCCTTAATATGTTAATTTAAATTTATATATGCTTTACTTAGACCCGATGGGGCTGAACACTAACTAGATACACCGAGGAGGAGAAGAAATGTTGTTTTATTATTTTTTTAGCTAAAATAAGGGGAAGCTAATTTCCTTACCATATAACTATATCACACTGTGACTATAAATTAGTTGTTTTATGTTTAGGATAGCCCAAACGAGCATTCAGACGCTTGACAATATATAACCAAGTGGTTTGAGATTTCCTTGCCAATAAAATCAAACCTTTGACCCTTTCATACCCTTGGTTCAATGAAATGAGCCCTGATCATAATTATTAATCAAGGTGTACGTATTACTCTTGGAGTGGACAGGCATAATGCGCTTGAAATAAGGTGATAGATAAAATATTATATTATACTATATCTTACTATTGGTCCTTCATATGTAGATGACAATTCCCACACGTCCATCACAGACTCAACCCTAAACTATGAATGAAGAATGACCCTGAGTATGGGAAAAACCCTTGTTAGCTCAGTCAGGGCCTATGAGAGGAATTTTATCAGGAGGTACAAAATTTTATCGGGCCCCTATCCATTTTTCAATAATCCTGTCTAAAAAATCTAATGAATCAATATTATCTGAAAAAAAGAAAATGAATAAAACAAAAGATATTTAAATAACTTATCCATTTATACAAAAAAAGAAATGACAATAGAACAAAAATTATTATACCTCTTCTTATAATTTAGTAATAGTAACCTACTTGTAGTGGAAAATTTGAGTGCTAGTCATCAATACATGCAAACATTTTCTGAGGTCCCAGGAAATTTCCAGGCCCATTTTAGACTCCCGGGCCAGAGTAGGATGTACCCCCTGCGCCCTCTTTCATAGGGCCTGAGCTCTGTGGTAGAGTATTGGCTCGATAAGCCAAAGGTCTCATGCCCAGGTGTAATTTTTTAACTAGTTCAAATTAATTGAAATGTGGTCCCCTCCATACGAACAGTGTCTTAACTACAATGTGTGTTGATATTCATTAAAATATTATAAACATTATAAAGATAAAGAATATATTTACTATAGTTAATTTTAAAATAAGACAAAAAATCTAGAAATAATATCGGCCTCGCTACCTAAATAATTTAGATGATATATTTAAACCAGGTCCTTGACATTTTTTGATATTACAGGATCAAGTTGATAAAAAAAATGGTTTAATAGAACAATTTATATTTTATTTTGAAACTGTAGCTTTTCATTCATGTGAAGAATTATTTGAAATGTCTTCAGATATAACATTTATGGCACTAATATGATAATCGTTACCATATATACTTTCATAAATCAATAAAAGTGGTTAGTTATAAAATTGTAAAATAATTACCCTCCAGTTGACAGACAAAAGTACCAGTAGTGGAAAAATCTCATGACATATAAACACATGAAAATAGATGAAGTATCATTTCATAAAATATCTGATATGGCCTTAAGCTGACATTACTAGAAAAAATCTTTCTCACATCCGATACAAATATTCGACCATTGAAGCTTGAAATGCCCTTAGGAAGTACGCTATGTTTTTTCAAGCAGACTTTCAAAAATGTATGAACAAAGTTTACAAAAAGTGAGGTTATGGCTGTTATAATGGTAGGTTTATTATAACTACTCATCAAGTTAATAATAGAGTAGACATACCATAATTTTACGATATCATAAAGTTTCTTCCTAAATGTTGTAAGTGAGGTAATGATCTGGGCGTAGACTAGTTATAAATTACCTTTTTTTTTTTGTATGGTGGTAATTTTGTTTAAAGCTGTTCATTCACAAACATAAATATGAACAAATGAGGTGTCTATTACATTATTATACCTCTTTAGGACTGAAAAAGATTAAAGTTAGGTGGTATATTCATAGCAATAATAGAACCAATATTTCAAAGCATGCTAGAGGGAGGAGTTTTTTTTTATTAGTAATTGGTTGTTATCGAAAAATATCAATAAATTATAACGGGGGTATTTACAATTTCACAAAAGATAAATATATATATTTACCTTTATCAGTCTTTTTTACTAAACGTCCAGACTATCTGCGTTCAATTGGGGAGATAAGCAAGAAACATTTTATAGGAAATATAGCCAACCAAATCGGCGTAGAAAGATAGAGTGTAACATCATTCGGTAGAAAACATCCTCAGAATACTCTGTCAGGATTCAAACTATCACCTCTTCATCAACGTAAAATCAGCTTTACATTCAGTTCACAAAATCTAACAATGTTTTTATATAAATTACCGAAAATACCCTCTCTTTGCTATTTTGTGTATACACTTCGCTGAGTATTTAATTTCAATAACTCAACAAATACTTCTTTTTTGGGGGGGAGGGGAAGGCTGATTGTGCGAAAGTTTCGCAAGTGTTTACTGGTTTTATTTATTTGAGTTAGGTATCGTGCACTTTATGAGCCGGCCGATTATATTGGCAAATGAGAATTTCAATGAATGATAGCAAAGGGGCCAACCAATTTTGCAAATGAAGGTTTTTAATACCTTCCCAAGGTTAATTTACATGCTACAATCAAAATAGGGCTAACGGCTTGGGATACAAAACATGTGCTGATAATAAAATTAACAAGACTATCAAACCTCACACATTAAGGTTACTAGACCACCCAAAACAACTCATATATGAGCTACAGAAAATTATGCATATTAATGATTTTAAATCAACCTGAAGTAAATATATTAAACTCACTAAAAATCCACCTAAAAACTAATTCCCACTCATGACCTAAAATGAATATAGATTAAACCAGGACTAATCATTAAAATATAAATACGAAACAACCCAGTGTGTGGGTATTTAAAAAAAAAATGTATATCTGATTAAATTGAAACATAGTTTTGGGATTTCCCTCTTATTCTCTTTTCTTACTTTGGGTAAGGGATAATTTACGGATTGGAAAGACTTGCATTATGATGTTGTACCATTTATTTCAGAGGAAGGAAATTAAGGCATTTGAATGGGAATGTAATTAGGGCATAATAATTAAATAAACTAATTGTTAACTAGAACCAAAACCAAGAAGTAAAAGTATTTGGACCTCAATACAAATTATTAATTTTTCCCGCACCTTTAACATAATCGAAAAAAAATTATTAAAATCTGATTTCAAGAATTCAAAATATTTATAATTATTTATGTAAAAACAAAATTGTTACTAAAATTGCAAACTATAAAAAAAATTATTTATATGATATTATGATGAATATATTTAGAATGTTGCAATAAATTACTTCTATTCTTCATTTTTCCCTTGTTCGTAAGTAACACACAGAAAATGTGTTTAGAATTCCAGCGCGCTGACTTTATGACAAACTTCACACTATTCCACAAGGCATGTTGCCAATATGGTGGGAGATATTGTTTATGAAATAAAGAAACTTTATTAGACTCATAAATTCCTCCTTGTTTGTGACCCTGGAGCTCTTTGCCAAAAAAAACTGCGCGATGCACTTCCTTCTTAAAAGTTGTTGTGGACATACTCCACATTGCTTATGGCCTAAGAGTTGTCAGATCAAATTGTATGGTTAATTTAGATTATTTAAAATAACTATAATTGGATACGTATAGAATGTAATAATTTGAAAGGTACAGGGTTAAAAGAACTATACTATACACATTTTCCAGGACTTAAAACCTCATCAGGGCTCCAGCAAACACATTATTTTTTAATTAACCGTAATATTAAGCAAAATTATAAAGGTATTATGACTGTCTTAAAAATGGAAAAACTAGCTAGATTTCAGTTAAAATTCAGCTATTCCTCGTTTACCTCCGTACCCTTCATGTGATTTGTGTTAGAATTGTCTCTAATTATTACTATTGGGTGTTCTGTCTTACGACAGGTCCATTCCTTTCGTTAGTGAACTTAGACTGCCAATACACCCTGTACTCTGCCTCCTCTTTCAGCTCCTAGAATGTTCTTCTTTCCTTCAAGTCATCCAATATTTGAATCCACCTTCTTCCAAAGCTCCTTTACTCCTACAACGTTTCCTTCTATGATGCCGTGCAGAAGACAGTTCCTTCTAAGGATGAGTCCGACACAGTTTGCTTTGCGCTGAAGAATCACATCCAAAATGGTTCCCTTCCCACCCACTCCACTTAAGACTTTTTCATCTGTCACTTTGTCTGACCTACCCGATCTTCTCAAGTCTTCTCTAGCATGATAACGTTTTATCGTTTCTTGTGCTCCACATCTTATTATTATTTGATCTATGCGTATATTCACACCAATGGGATAAGTATGAGGAAGGTACAATTTAGAAGAAAAGTATGCAACTGGCGTTTGTGTGGATGGAGAGTCAGAAAGTATTTAAGAGAATACATCCACAGTTATTACTACCAGGTTTCCAACCCCGACTTCACTGTTAATGGAAAGCAGAATAGATAACCCTGAAACTCAGCCCACATTCCCACCAATGCTGGTATTATTGTTGTACTATTTTGATAGTCTTGTGTTTATTTGCATATGTCTATGGCCTTATGGGTGTATTCTCATGTGCTTTGTAGTCTGATGAGGGGGAAACGATATATTGAAAACCAACCAGCAGTGTGAGCTAACTTATTCCTAACTTTCTTAAATATGTTTCAATGTCTCCGTTTATAAATAAAACTAATCGGTTCCTTTAAGAGAAGTATTCAAACACTATGGGCCAGTTTTATAGTCAGACCTAGAACGCCTCAAGTGTGGTGTTATACTAAATACAATACTACACCTACCTAGATCAGAAAGGAATTGGCCAAATTGATATGTGATATTGTCCCACCCATTCTGGTCTAGGTAGGTACTGTCTTGTATTTAGTATACCACCACACTTGAGGCGTACTCAGTCTGACTATTAAACTGGCCCTATGCACTATCTTACAAGCTTGCAAGTTCTAATGCTTACTAAATCTGCATGATTATACTTGCCACTTTATCTCCCAGGTTGTTGACTCGGCATGGCAAGTAGACGGTCTGCCCAACTAGTGCAGTGATACTCGTGTCGGTCATTTCGAACGAGGGATCTGCCATCTTTCCGTCTTCCTGTTTCCTCCAGACTCTGCTAGATTCACCCCAAGAATAGCCTGTAATGAAACAACACCAAATTGACCATTTTGGTAGAAAAACAATATAGTAGTTGTCATACTAAATGACACTCACAAATGAGAGATGTATCATCTTGCCATCTTCCATCGTCGTTCTTGGTCTGATAGATTGGTTCTAGGAATAATCTGAAATGAAACACAGCTAAGTAAACCGTTTTGGAATAGAAACAAGATAGTAAATTTCACCCTAATTGTTGGCAGTCACAAACGAGGGATGCACCATCTTGCCATCTTCCAGTGTCGTTCATTATCTGATAGATTTGTTCCAGAAATAACCTGAAACAAAACACAACTAAGGTGACCATTTCGGAAGAGATATAAGAAAGGGAATATCATAGTATACCAAACTAACCGTCACTAACACATTTGGTTGACCCGAAATTAAACACCGCTAAGGTAACCATTTTAGAAGAGAAACAAGGTAGTAACTTTCACCCTAATTGGCAGTCACAAACGAGGGTTTGCACCATCTTCTAGTGTCGTTCATTATCTGATAGATTTGTTCTAGAAATAACCTGAAACGAAACACAGCCTAGGTGACGATTTTGGAAGAGATACAAGAAAGGGAATATCACAGTATACCAAACTAACCCTCACAAACAAACTTTGTTTAGTTGTACATGTTGATTCCAAGCACGTAGCATGAGAATAGGAGAGCACACTTAGAAGGATTTACTTGGAACGCTCTAGATTATTTGAATTTTTACATTAATAAGGAAGGTATAAGTGCAGTTTTTACTATAATAAATGTTCCCGCATCTGTGTTAAAGAATTAGGAAATATCCTATTAAGTAAAATGTATCATCAGTTTATCGTGTCGTAATTTTAACCCTGGCCTCCTCTTCACCGGCCAAACGGATCAAATAATGTTGACAACTTAGCTCGTGTTCCCGCCGATGTGGATATCGGGAATAACAACTCTATTTTACCAGATTTTTTAATAAATAAAGAAATCACAAAAAAAAAAAATTCTGAACTGGTAGTGCATATATTAACTGAGCTAAGGCGTTTAGCTTTGATTCTATATTTGATTTAAATATTTGTTTGTTGTGGTCAGATAGTGTTTCCCCTTTAATGGTGATAAGTTAACGGCTTGAAGTTTAGGTGTTAGTGTTCTAAGGTATATCTAATTTGTAAATCATGTGTTTATTATTTGGTTAATTTTTTATTTTATTTAGCACCGCGTATTACTAACCATACAGCTATATGCCTAGGTACTAATTACACTAATACAGTAGGTTAAGAGTTGGGAAGGTTGAATATAGAGGAAGTGAATCCCCATTTGCGTGGAGGAAGAGTGGAAAAACACTTATGAAAAATCAGCCTCAGTTCGCTCGATCGAGATTAGAGCCTCGATCTCCACGTCCTCGGCTGTTTAGCTCAACGTGAAACTAGCGCCTTAGCTAACTATGCCACCGAGGCAGGTAATTAGTTATTTTGTTCAGAAAGTGCACGTAAAATATATACAATATAAACCTTTGAAGACTAATCTAACAATTCTTAAATGTTTTGTAGGTGACAAGGCAAAGCTATGAGCTACATATTTCTGGCTGCCTTAGTTGTGCATACTCCTACCACATCTTTTATAGCGACAATGAGAGACATCAGGTTATATGTGCACCTTATTAAAATTGAGTATGGACTTATGGCCAATTCACAAAATATAGAAGATTCCTCAGGATTAACTAGTTTTTTATCTCTTCTTGAATGTACCCAATAGATTATTAATAGTTAAGCTGTGTTATTTTTGGGATGAATTTTTATATTAATGTGAAATTATTTTAGTTTAAGATTGGGATTAAATCATGAAACATCGATTTTATAGTAGGTTTCTCTAACACCCAATCAATATAGCAAACTACTCATCCATTCACAATGATATTATTAGAGTATGTATTAATAATTATGTGGTAAAAATAATTGTAGAAGCTCAAAAAATCTATTTTTTATCTCTCAAAAATTCACAATACATATGTATAAGTAAGTTTAATTAATGTATTTGTACTTTTAAGGGAACTTAGTGATTTATTTGAAATAGTTGGAATGAATAAAGTAACATACAAAAATACACGATTATTAGTGGAGAGAGTATTGGGAAACAAGCTCAAATATAGAATATGAAGAAGTTATCTAAAGGCATCCGGTAAGGGCTTGGACCCAAGTTTTACATTTAAAGCTGAACAAATTAAATACGCGTCTTAATGCCTGACTCTTTTTTCAAGTTCCATGAATCCTTCAAAATAATTTGTAATCGATCGTTCCTTGTACTAATCCAATTAAGGAATGTATTCTATGATTCAGTGAGCTTTCTAAAGACCACTTAAACATTTTTAATGGGAACTTTAGATTAGCTTTACTTACAAATAAATTATTTCGACAATTTCATTATTTTGTAGTTATCGAAAGGGGAAATATTTAAATTTGTCAGTTGATTAGTTGTATAAGCAAACTACCAATTACAATTAGCATGTAAATACTCAATCTAAACACTTGCAGTGAAATTCAAACTAGCTATCAGAAACAAAATAGATAGCACTAATTTCCAATATTAACAACCATAGTGAATTAATTACTAGCTAGATTTTTAGAACAGTACCGTGTAGTACCAGAAGGATTAGTACATTTGAGCGTCCCCTAGACAACAGTAAGTTAGTACTGAATAATCTTTCCACTACTGGGATATGATTGACGGAGTTCAAAAGAGAAATATATATATATATATATATATATATATATATATATATTCCAGAACAGTTTATTTACCACGGTAATGAAATAAATAAATTAAGGTGGCCTGGTGGTCTAGGGGTAAGGTGTCAGACTTATGTGTTGAGGGTTCAGGGTTCAATCCTCGGTCCCGGTACAGATTTATCTGATTGCCAAACCCTTCCTTCACATCTGACAAGACTGTATTAATTACAACTTGTGAAAGTGGGGAATGCCAGGCCTCCACCGTGGTTCGGATTCCACGTTAAACTCTATGTCCTCCATTTTCATTTCACAATCACCCTTGAGTGGTTTACGGGTTTATTTCTGTCAAAACTTGTTAACCCTGGGAACAACCTACGAGCTGGTAAGTAAATAAAACACCTCTGATAATAGTAATAAAAATAACTAACATAAATCTTAGTCTAAAATAACCTTACGCATTCCAATTTGGCCAAACAATAGTTTAAATATATTCCTAAATGTTAAGAAACGTAACAGTCCCATTTTATCTTCATTAAGTTGAACTTTTACAGAGAGCTATCCAAAACAAGAACCCTATCTAATAGTTGATCTTTTGAAATGCGTTTAAAACAAGTAGATCCACCCCTATTAAGTGTATAAAAAAAGGGGGGAGGTTTAAATAAAACTCAAAACCTACTACGGCAAAGGGACCGAGGGTTTATAACAGATGTGGCGTTTCTTGATGTTTCCAATGTTGGAAGCAATTCATTTAACGCCGCCAGCTGTGATGTGTTGTATAATAGGTCGTACAATCTCCCCCGCACAAATATAGGCATGGGCTTGCCTGTCAAACAATCCATATCCTGTTCTTCCTACACAACATAAAACGAGGTTATGGTTTCAATACATACGAATCTACCATAAACAAAAAATATAGTAGTAAACATTTAAGAGAACATATGGGATGTTAAATAACAATGTTATCCTCTGCTCGATTTAATGATATAGCTTTATATTTCCGATTTAATTTAATAAAAACTGGTCAGTAAAACTGAATTATATTTTAATGTAGTTTAAGGGAGTTTGAAGAAAGTGTTTAGGCATAGTTTAATGTTATTAGCACACTGTTGGGTTCTAATTACTCAAATGTGTTAGGAATGAGGAAGGATGAGCAAAGAGGACGTGTGGCCACATTTGTAGGGATGTAGAATGTAAAGACACAAAGGAAATATCACCCTCAGTGCACCCAAACAGAATTTGAATCTTAATATCTACGTCATCGGCAGTTTAGTCTATTGCGAGAGTGAAGCCTTAGAGCGTTTGGCCACAGAAGTGGGTCATCGGTCTAGTTCATTTTTGGAGAAAGGTGGTGGTGGAGAGATGGTTTCATATGTAAGGTTAACAGTGTGATTCCAGATATTCTCTCCACGCTAGTTATGGTTCATAGAATACTCCCTTATTTCCTTATACCTTGGCTTAAATCGTTAATAACTTATGTTTTGGACATTTAAATCAAAAAACTTGGGCAGATATTTTTTTTTATTTTTTTATTTACAATTATTTTTAGTATCTTTATTAGAACAACCAAATCTGTTGTCACTCGGACTAAGTGTAGCTTTCTTTTGCCTGGTTTGTTGGTGACATGGTTCTAATTCTGGGGGGAGAGGGGAGAATTGAAAAATGAACTTTCTAAATTGGTTTTCCACTCTTTCTCCAAGCAAATTCAGATCCATCTCTAAATCATACTTTCTTGTTCGCAGATTCCATAGGCGTAAACTGGCATAGACTCGACTGTAGAGTCCAATTTTATATAAAGAGCCTTTTAGTTAATACAAACATATATTTTGAGACATACATTTATGACGTTTTACTTTATTATAATTATTATTTTATATGTATCTATCAAAAATGGAAGCTGCCAACCACATAGCAAGACGTATGACATATGAATGCGTAAAATATATATTTATAAAATTTTAGTTGTCAAATGAAAATTATAGTATAGTTGAACGTGGATAATTTTAGTAAAATATCTAAAAAAAATCATAATGTTCTCTTCTAAAATAAAGTTGTAGTTACAAAATAAAAGTTCTATAATGTCCCAATTCTCTCTGAATGTAGCTATCTGTACGACTAGTTGAAAGTCACGGAAACGACGATATTTCCCAGGGATACCTACCACCTGCTAGCGGCGAGTGTTACTACAGTCGTGCGGTATATCACAGGAGTGCTCTGCCAAAAGTCGGTGAAGCAATGAAACCAGAGGCATGGGAATTGGTCGGGATTAATGGCGCCGTTTATTGTCTGTCGAAGAGGTGATTTATTATGGACATAAAATCATAATTAGCTGGAATTATGATTGGGATTGTGGTAATTGTGATCGTACAGCAGGGCTTTGGATGTTCCCCGTAGAGGTAATGGTATGCCGTGTTGTTGCGTCAAAACTTCAAATATCACAGTTTATAAATAGGCTTTTTTTTTAAATTGATACACGTGTAACCAACGTCACCAAAGTTCAAAAACATTAGATTTTCCTTTTTAGCTTGTACGACTATGTTAGAATTACTATAATGTGTTAGAGATGAGTAATGTTGAATTTAGAGGAAGTGTACCCGCATTTTAGTGGAGAATGAGTGGCAAGCAATTCAGGAGAAACACCCTCAATAAACTCAACCTGGATCCGAACCCCGAGCTCACCATCATCGGCATTCTAGTCTATTGTAAGAGTGCCGCCTTAGACACGAGGTCAGCAACATTTTTTTTATATCGCGGGCCATATGAGCTTAACAATAATTTTGTGGGACGGTTAGGAAAAAATATATTAAGCAAAAAATGTCAACGTTATATTTCTCATAAAACAATCAGTTAGCTGTTTTTTATGGGAACATATTGTTTGTGTGCTATGTTTGTTGCGAGCCAGATAAAATCAGTTGACGGGCCGGATCTGACCCATGGGCCGAAAGTTGCTGACTACTGCCTTAGACAATGTGGCCACCGAAGCTGGTTTGAATTCAATTAAAGTCATGTGGAAAGAGAGTAAAGTCTTTTCGAATTAGTTAGATTAGTTTGTCTCAATCTGTGCTCCGTGAAGCCCTAGGGCTCCGTCATAGTCATCTCAGGCTCCATGAGGCAATTTTATAATATTCTTTATTTGGTTTTTCACACTTTAAAATCGCATCAATAATTATGATTGCCATTTTTTTCCAAATCTGAATAAAGAATATTTCCAAAGGGACAGCCAAAATATGTTGTGTTTTCCGTTTGTTTTATATTTTCATACTTATAAAATTTAACTGTCATTATTGAATGTTTATAAAATTAGATTGAAAAAACTTGTATGATGGCTCCAACATATTTTTTTCTTATGCAATGGTTCCTTCGGTCTAAAATTTTTGGTATCCCCTGATTTAGATAATAAATGAAACAGGCTACCGTAAAAATTAGAAATCTCACCAAAAATCCCCCCTGCTTGCAAAGTTATACATGCCAACCACTTCACCAAACTTGGTGGCGTAAGCATGTATTATAATAGTTGTCAGTGATCCACTTCAATGGCTGCGTTGTCTAACGTGCTACTCTAACAGTAGACTATATTGCTGATGACGGGGAGACCGAGGTTCGAATCTAGGTTGGATTAAATAAGGGTTGTTATTACAAAATGGTTTTCCACTCTCCTTCCATGCAATGGAGATAGACCACCTCTAAATAAAACCTTCTTCGTCTCTAAAAACCAATAACGTAATTATTACATAAGCGTGTAACCTGAACTGGTAGTAACACGTGTTGTTAAAATAAGTGTATATATATATCTATATATTTAATCAAAGCTACTCGCGTTGGTAGACACGTGGGATAGGCTGTCAAAATATTTTAATCTGGTTTTCAAGGAATGGAAAATTTTAGTTTAAATTCCGGTGGAGTGTATTGTATTCTTCAGATCTTTTTCCACGCAAGTGTGGATATATTTCTTCTTGATCTTACCTTTTCCCCATCCCTACTACATTAATGCAAATATGTGGATATTACAGCCGAGTAGCGAATAGAATATGATACTTTTTTTTTAACAAAGTTAAAGCTAGGCACTTGCGTTGTGTTTTCATCACTAAAAGATAAAATATTAACTGGTGTTTTTAGATGATAACATACACTTAATAATGCTTACCTGCAGCACTGGTTAGTGTTGCCTGCACCATCTTATAGAAATCCCATGTATTAGGGAAGTTCAGAGAGTGTGGTGGTTCCCCAATGCCTTTCACACTGAATTTCTATGAGCGAGCGCAAAAGGGTCTGGTAATTTTGCCTCTTAAGGTATTTTCACATACCTTCCAGGGTTCTCTAACATGCCACAATTGACTTGGGACAGATAGCTTTACTTCCATTGTGAAGAAAGTTGTGTTATGTATGTTCATCGCTCAAGAAAAGTCCGTCAACCTAGACAGGGTATGAACCCACGAACATCGGGCAATAGCTACCCCTAACCACAACACCACCATGACATCATGGGGAGTTACACTGTCTGGATGGACCCCAAGCAGTAAGGGGTTGGAATCCTGGAGGATTGGATGGTGAGTGGTAGTGAAGAATCAGGTGATATTAAACTAACTTATATTTCTTGAGGATGGGCCAACATTAAAAATTACTACACACAGATGATAAATAATAAAATCACGTGACGCAGAAGCATTAGCGATCGAAAGGAACCTCGCGAACTCTCTATGGAACCGAGTTCGAGTCCCCACAACATGAGAGCCACGGGGTAGTGGTTTACATCAAGTTCTCTTGCAGATGGTTGCTAAACGACTTCTTGTTATGTCCTTTAATTTAGTAAGACTTCTCTTTGACTGGGGTGAATCTCCACCCACCCCTACTATTTAGACAACCAATCACCCAACAAGGTTTTTCTAGTTTTCTACTTGAAACTTGTTGATCTACACATTATATCAAGCAAGCCAGGTCCATTGGACGAACGATGCTTACTCGTTCACAGGAAATAATACACGTCCTCAGCAGGACGTTAATCTGACACTGTTTTATTTCCAACGAAATGTGCAAACGTGGATTTAAATCTTTTCTGAATAAACTTTAAAATAGTATGTTCCTAAATATACAGGGTGTTCCCCGGGCTAAACAGATAGAATTTGGGAAGTGGTAGTGAATCAAAAAACTTACTCAAAATGTATTTTTGTAGATTTTCTCGTTTTAGCTTCCTTTTCACTCAAATATCAAAAATCTAAATAAAAATTACGTTTTTTCCTGCGGAGGTCCTCAGCAATGACTTAATATCAATTTTCCTGTAAGATGGATCGTTCGTGCTGGACCTATGCATTGGCCTCTGCGTTCACCTGATTTAACGTCATTAGATTTTTTTTGTATGGAGAGCTCTCAATTAAAAAGTGTATGAAATGGTTGTTAATGACCTTCAATCATTACGACAAATAATAATGCAAGCGTGCGAAGAAACAACAGTCACATAGTCGGTCAACCGCTCGTTTTGTTATTGATCGGTGCAATGTTTGTCTCCGGGCTAGTAGCCATTAATTTCAGAAAAATAAATTAATTTTTTTTTATTTAATACCTGATTATTTTGTTCATAATTAGTTTTTGCTATTTGCGTGTGAAGGAAGCTAATACTAGCAAATTTCCTAAATACATTTTGAGTTAGTTTCTTGATTTACTACTTCCCACAATTTAGCCGTTTAACCCGGGAGCACTCTGGATAAATATAGATATGTATATATAAATAAAGATATGTATATATAAATATATATAAATGTGAATAAATATTAATATATATATATATATATATAGTTTTAAAATTCTCTTATCGAATGCCCTTCTGATACGTTGATTTCTTTTACAAGATCAAACGCAAAAATTTCCCTCGCCCTTAGTTTGTGTTCTATTCAGTTCTTTAAGACCGTGACTAATGTCTTTCAAGTTAGGTGGACTGTAAAACGCCGAACACAAACACAAATTCTAGAACTCATACTCCACACTATTTATTCCGCACTAAAATCTGAACAGTCCTCTCGTTTCGAATGGAAGACAGATGAAGATAGGAATATATTAACAAAAATAGAGGGAAAAAGATAAATAAAAAAATGTATAATAAGAAAAGTTGGAATGAGAAAAAAAAATATCTTGTTTATAAATGAGAAGATTCTTTTTTTTTATTGGGGATGTAATCTATCTTTTGAAATTCACGCATAAGCGAAACGAATTTGAAATTGGTGGGAAAGAGATCTTACCTGGGATACAGCCCTCTTTAGTATATATTCTAGAGAAACAAGAGACAAAATCTCACAAGGAAATAATAGTATTATGAAGTTTTCTATTTGGATTTGTAGAGGAATCTGTCGGGTGGAAATCCTATTATGAAACCTCATCATTTTCGAAAGGTACAGAAAATTGGAATAGAATTAACAAACGGAAATGAATTGATTACAAGGACCCACTTCGAGTATTTTAGAAACTTTTTTTCAGTTTACCATTCATTGCTGAGGTTAGCAAAATATTTTCATTTTGGAATGGGTCTGGAAGGGTTAGCTTCGTGGGTATCGCTTTCGTCACACCTACATGGAATTTTAAATTAAAAAGGATCTATACACGCTTAAAGATGTTTAAATTATTAACTTTTAACTTGTATTTGAACAGAGATTTAAAATTTACACATAATCATACATTTCTGATCCATTACAAATGTGGACGGATTGGCAACGAGATATATGAATGGAAAATCACTGCTCGATTGACTACCGTTGTAGGATTAACCCTCCCCCTCTTAATTCAAAGCCCATTAATATAAAAAAAATGACAATATGAGTAATTTTAAACATAAAACCCTAATTCTAAGCTAAATATAGAGCTAATTATGAGACTATTACTAGATTTGTCATTTTCCTATGAATGCTATAAAATACCATTTAAAATCTATATATTTTTGATATTTTATTTTAAATTACTCAGATTTATATAAATTATACATATAGCTATATACATTAATTACATAGATTATAAATATATAAACAATATATAAATTATATATAGATTATATATGTATATATAAATTATAAATACTTAGATTTGTATATAAGTTATATATATATTCACTAGAAATTTTATTTTTAAGTACACATGGACAAATGATAGTCTTAGGCTCAAATTTAATGATATAACAACGGTTAGTGATGTATCCATAGTATATATTTTTGAGTATAGAGGTGATTTGTATTTGGTCAAATCGTATTATATTGAGCCCAAATGAATTAAAAGAAATCCCCTAGTTCATCCAGCCTACGCCATGGGCTCGTATAAAATAATATATTATAAGGTTAACGATTTCCAATATTTAAAAGTAAAATAATGTAAAAACACAGCCTTATTTTTTTTACTTCTAATTTAATAGCCCAAATGTGTTGGTTTTGAATAGCGTACAGCCCGTATTTAATTTACTCGGCCTTAAAATTTCAAGAAGTTAAATCTGAGGTTGAAAATTTACTATATTACTCTAGTATAACAATTTTATAAAATTAAATAAAGCCAAAATTAGAAAGGAAAAAAAAAAATATTAGTTGTTACAGGAAACTTAACCAAAATAACAACTAGAATAGAAAGAAGCTCAACTTCATGATGTTTTTAATCAAAGAACACAGACATTCTTGACTTTTTTACTTCAAATAAAAGCGACCCAAATACTCTCGAATAGCTGCCATTTTCTTGTAACGACGAGTCCACACAAAAGTTGCTATAAACTTTTAAACACACCTGGTTTTATTGCGAAACTCCGTGTCATTTTTTGTTTGAGGGAAGATGATGATATTAAGCACAGTTTCAAGAAATCACATTTGCTCGTGTCATTGATTTTGCTACATTATTAAAATTGTTTCCATGAACTTTAGTCACACTAGAAATTTGTAAGTAAGTTGTACGACATAATCCTTGTTAAATTTGTTAAAGAACGGTAGTTAATTATAAATAATAATGTCTTTAGCTGTTCACGAGTTATACAGTCTCTTTATCTTGACTAACATTGATGAATTTAATGAGGAATATTAAAATATCTAGTAATCAAATTAGTCAGAATATAGATATATATTATTTGAATTTAACTTAATTTTTTAATTAAGTAGAACATAGTGATATATTCTTTGAGGAGATGGGTGGACATACCCCAGAAAGTACCTAATATATTATGGAATTACTTTTAGTTTAAATTAAAAGTCTTAGGACATATTTAATATATGCAATTTTGTACCCTTTTGAATATAAATTCGTTAGCCCGATATTACAATTATGTATCCTATATATTTGATACATTATCGGTGCTTTACACTAGTATATATGTGTTTTTTAAGTTTTATTCATTCCATTTTTTTTTAGTACCTACAGTATTACTGATTATGAAGTACATGACATCCAGGTTTGGTCGCCTGTATGTAGACTATTCGCCGCTTTGGTGGCGGAGAGCGTTGCCTAAGGTACACCTATAGGGGTTATCTACACGTCACACCAACAATCAGATGAAATAATGATATTGGATAGTGGGAGTCTTAAACATAACTTAAGCCTTATTTACTAGCCCCTGGCAAACTTTGGGATATTTCCTTCTAAGATAAAAGTACACACGGTAGATCTACCAGTCGGGAATTGAACCCGGGACCCCCAGGTCCGTATCCAGGTACACTGACCACTACATCATGGGGTTGGATACCTGCTTCGGTGGCTGCATGTCTTAAGGCAATAAATTGTACCGCTGATGACGTGGAGGTCGGGATTACAGCCCCGGTCGGTTGTAATGAGCGTGGTTTTTCCTATATAGCTTTCTACTCTCCCTCCATGTAAATACGGGCACACAATCTCTAAATTCAACCTTTCTCATCATAGCTCATTAGCGTAATTAGTACATAAGCATATAGCCTGAACTGGCAGGAAGAAGTGAAGCTAAAAACAAATAGGCGCTACCAAAAATCAAGCTATAATTATTTATAAGTTTTAAGATTTTATTAAAATTTCTTCTTTGCATTGGCAATAAGGGGGAGAAAGCAAATGCTCCCTATCCCCCCCAAAAAAAGCACAAACCCCTTTCACGTATCTGTGTCTAACAATATTGTGTTTTGCTTTATTATAACTATTACATGGAAAAACATCTAATTATTAATGTGAAAAAGGGAGTTAATATGACAGGGAATCCTATATACCCGTTTTCTATCATTTATTTATAAAACAAAATATAATAAATTTCATATTAAATTGATGTATTCAAAAATATTTCATCACATGCATATCTATGATCGGTATGAAATTTTCCTGGAAGTATATAGTATATTAATATATTTTAGTTTTTAAAATATTAATCAATCATCAATATTTTGTTTTCAATTCTTTATTTCATGAATCAATTATAGTTAATTATTCACATCTTGGTAAAACTAAAGAGGAAAATATAATACATATAAACTATGAAATTTCAAATTGTTATATTTCTCCTTCTATATTGTATGTTAATATTTTGTAAACCATTTATAAAAAGTTTATCTGAGTAATAGAGATGCGAGGGTAGTTTTTAAGGAAGTTTGTATGGATTTACATGTAAAAGGGATAGTAAAATAAGTGTTTAAATTAAATATTATGGCAAACCATCTTAAGGGAACCTGACCTAGATCCGAAAATCTACCTTCCTGTAACCATCTACTCTACTCTACTACCATCTACTCTACCATCTATTCAATCAATTTCTGGAAGGCCATATCTTGTACCAGAATCCCAATCCATAGTATTATTTTGGCAGGATAAAAAAGCCTACTAGAATAGACATTTTAATACCGTTCTAGGATGTATTTTATTCTAACATAATACTAATATAGGCCTACAGTGGGATTCTCATACAAAATAAGGCCTTACAGAATATGCTTCCTACCAAAATCGGGGTACAACTTTTTATGTAAATATTGTAATACATATATTATATTATATTATTAGTATTTGCATAGGGGCATCACGCTGTATAAAGCAGGAACTTGGACTCTTATTAAGACGGAAAATAAATACTTTGAGAGCTTTGAAATGTGATGCTGGAGAAGACTTGAGAAGATCAAGTGGACAAACAAGGTGACAAATAAAAAAGTCCTAAGAAGAGTGAGTGAGAAGAGAACCATTTCGGATTTGATTTTTAGGTACAAATCAAAACTGATTTGGATGCATCCTTAGGAGTAACTGTCTTCTGCACGACCTCATAAAAATAAAGGTTGAGGGAAAGAGCAGCTTAGGAAGAAGGAGGATTCGAATATTGGATGATTTGAAAGAAAAAGAAAATTCTGGGAACTTAAGGAGAAGGCATAGGACAGGACGCATTGCCGGTCTAAGTTCACTGACAAAATGAACGGTCCTGTCTTAAGACAGAACACCAAATAACAATAATAATAGGATAGGGATAAAATAACATTGTACATGTCTGTTATACTTTGAATTCTTCATTGCATAGAAATAGCAATTTTTATATTATTTAATTACTAATTCAAATAATTTGAAAGCTATATTGATAAATAACAATTGGTTTGATATTTGAAATATTTAAACATACAAAATATACCATATGATGATATTTTTTTTCCGATTCTTCTTAAGATACTTACATTATTAAATACAAAAAAGCTACTACGGAAGCCGCACGTTCCAAGAATCTACTCTCTCTGTCAGGACCGTTTTAAGAAAATGTGAGACCTGGGGCCAAAACAATTGGAGGCTCNACTTTTTCAGTTTTAGTACTAAGCCTTTATAATATATTGATATGTGCTCGGTACTTATGTTAAGTACTTAATAATTTCTCATATTTTATTGAATAATGATAAACCCATTAAATGATTGTACTTTATTAAATAGAAACAAATTAAGTTACACAAGTAAATTCCTCTCTGTACCATTGCACTGTTAGTTTTCTGACTGACAGTGGTAGCACAATGATGGCGTATTATACTGTACTGCAGCACATTACTCTAATATTGTAAATCTTAAATTACATAATGTTAGGGTTTTCAGGAATCTGGAAATGAATCCTATCACTAAGCGAATTCTTATTGCTGTTAATTATATGTACACTATTTGATGCGAAAATTAGAATGATAACTGTAATTGAATTTAATAATGTTTGGAGGAAATGTGTCCCCCTGGAATGTGAAGCCCAGTGCAATTGCCCCCTTTGCACTCCCCCTCCCTCCAGACGCGGCCCTGCTCTCAGAATAGACTACCGATAAAAGGGAGATAAAAGTTCGAATATCTGTCGGGCGTAATGAAGGTGGGTTTTCCAAATGGTTTTTCACTCTACTTACACGCAAGTGAGGGCAAACTTATTCTAAATTCAACCTTTATCATCCCTAGCTAATTAGCCTAATTAATACACATGCGTGTTACCTGAACAGGTAGTAAGACGTGCTGGTAAAAAAAAATACAAAAAAGTTGTTATTACGTTCGTACAGGAATAAATTAGTATACGTCATGTACGACCGCTATTGTGTACATAGACAAGTAGTTCTCCTAGAACAAAACCTTTCTATGAAGGTTTGTTTGCAGATAATTATCCGACATTTTCCGTTATACATGCAGACGAAACATTCCTTTTGATGTTAGCTTGCAATCCGTGTCAAACTGGAGCCGTGTATATTTTGCACTGCTATCTATCTATAGTCATCCAACTTAGTAGTCAAAAAATACAAGGCATCGGAAAAGACCGAAAGCGTAGAAGAGGGACAAAATTTCATAGAAAAAGCGCATGAAGATATGGATCAAAAGCTCATAGAGAAAAAAACAACTCCCATAACGTGGCAACATGGCAAACATGTATTGTTAATAACCACTTTATTTTCTACAATAACCAAAATAAAATAGTAAAACTACAAAGCTAGGTTAGGTTAGGTTAGGTTAGGTTAGGTTGGTTAGTATGCAAACAGATTACAACTCAAATTTAAATATAGATGTGTCGTTCGTGAGCGAACAAACAGGCTGTGTTGCTTGGTTTATAATTTGGTCCATGGGATGCAAAAAAATAAAGGCCAGGGCCGCATTAAGCCAGCATGAGTTTGACATGACTGCTCTCAGGGGTCACTCTCGAAATTGACTGAGCTGCCGATGACGGGGAGATTGTGGTTTGGATATTGGTCAAGTGTAATGTGGATCGTTTTGCTTAGTTGTTTGGTACACTTCCACAAAATTCAACATTTCTCAGCCCTAACACATTAGAGTAATTAGTTGTTTATTTGCACTGCGTATTACTATCCATTCGGGCTATACACCTATGTACTAATTACGCTAATGGTATTAGGGCTTAGGAAGGTTATATTTCACTAAAGTTTTCCCGCACTTGCGTGGAGGGAGAGTACAAAACCATTTTAGAAAAAACCCTCAGAAACCACGAACGAGATTCAAATCTATATCTCACCATCATTGGCAATCTAATCTACTGTGAGAGTGATGGCGTAGGCCATACAGCCGCCAAATGAGGTATTATTCGTTTCGTATATTCTTTTTGAATGTAACGGATATTTACGTTCAAGTTATTGTAAAGATAAGAGTAGAAACTTATCAGGGATAAAAATGTTTGACCAAATCTCACGGTGAACCCGGTCTAGTAGCGAACTAAACCCCGAACCTTCCAGGTAGGAGTCCAACACTCAATACGAGATATATGACACTGAGATAACCCTTCTCGCCTTCAATTATATTATCAAGACATGGTTAGTAATTATACTTCTTTTTGAACATAATCAACCACAGCGTTATAATTATGGCCGTACCATATAATGCCTTCAATAATATTTCACTTTTATCAAACCTTGTCAATTTCACACTAGTTGAAGTATTTAATATTAGAATAAAATTGGGCATTTTTTTTTAACTAACTAAATCAACAAGTATGAGATTATTATTTATTTGAAACAGCTGTGGAGTTTATCTCTATTTAAATAGGGTAGTATACAAGAACGCCACTAAGTGTGAGCGGATGCTTGGTGACCCGTTAGTGTAGTCCCAACTAAATTCAAGGTCCACCTTCTAGCCTATGATGACGTAAGAAAATCAACGTGACTGCAGGTCGTCCACTCACACTAGGTGCCCACTTAGGGGTATTATTGTATACGGCTCTAGGGTCTATTTACTAACAAATGATGTTATTATAAATATTGATAAACATATAATCATATACTATAACGTTAGCAAATGCTACAAGAAAAGATATAATAAAATATATTTTTAAAAGGCTTTATTATTATACATCCAGCTAATAGATAAGTCTATATATACAAATAAATATGTTGACCCACATCATCCCCAAAATCTCTTATAGGGCCCCTACACGATTAGTCAGGCCGTCAGCCGTAAGATTGACAGTCTGACTGTCAGTATGCATCAGTATTTACAACCAGATCGTACATGGTCAGTCTTCATATAATTATTTTTATCAGTCTCAGCTCATGCATGCAACGTGTAACAACATGGATGATAAGTAAAGGGCGTGTGCAGTCTATGTTTGCTACTGAAACTGACAGTAATACTGACGAGCGTGCGCACAAAGTCAGTTCTACTGTCAGTCTCTCCCACCACTTGCAAGACTGATGGAATGAGACTGATGTGATCAGAAAATTCATATCATATAGTATTTTAGTCAGTCCGGCCATCAGTCTATTAGTACTGCCCCTACACGATCAGTCAGACTGTCCGTATTAATTATTACTTTATTAATACTGACAGTCTGACTGATCGTGTTGGGGCCCTATAAGAGCTAACAACACATGTTAAAATAAAACATATGTGATAAGGGTGTCCTTTTAGGGCTAATACCTACTTGGGGTAGGAAAATATTTCAAAAAACACCCCTCCTCCATTTTTATTAACTAAAATTAGCTTCCTCCGATTCAGTGGTCGAGTGGTCTAAGGCATGTTGGATTGGCCTGTTGATGATGGGGAGGTCAGGGTTATAGTCCCGGTTGGGTCTACTGAGGGTGGTTTCTCCTATATAGTTTCCCACTCTACGCAAATTTATGTAGATTACCTCTAAAACGCTTACTTTCTAATTCCTACACTGTAACTTAAATATGTGGTAGGACGCAGTGAAAAACAAAGTCCACCAACATCTTTTTAGCTTTAAATAAAATAAAGTACACCTATAATTTAGTATTCTTAGCTACACAAATAGTTTATTAGCCTTCTTTTGTAAACTACTATTAGGTGTTAACATAGATAATAGCCTTTGATTTTAATTCATTACATTCTAAAGAGATGGTTCCCAGAATTCTATACAAAGAAACCATTGAATAAGCGTTTAGAATGCCCATGATGTAAGTAATTTAAGAACAAAAGCGAACAGCGTGACATCTATTAGCGTGAACAGAAACCACAACGACTTCAAAGAGGAGGGGTGCGCAAATTGGTTGCGCTCTAGTGACGTATTACGAAATCCATCCAATAGACCTATACAGCGCGTTCGATAAAAAGGGCTCGAAATATGTGAGATATTTTTGCGACCTTCATAAATGAGAGAAAAAACCAGATCTAGATAC
This sequence comes from Timema bartmani, assembly GCA_902151455.1. Lineage (NCBI taxonomy): Eukaryota > Metazoa > Arthropoda > Insecta > Phasmatodea > Timematidae > Timema > Timema bartmani. Next base: position 114,921 of record CABFWB010001850.1, read on the forward strand.
CAAAGATGTATTGAACTATCATAAGTATTTATCAAAATTTTAATTAATAAATCTTGAAAACTTAAGTAAATTATATGTATTTTTAACTACCTACTTGCAATTTTAAATGAATATGTTCGTTGGATGTAGGTAAAGTCTTATTTATTTGTGAAGGAATTAGTGGAAGTTGTGGAACGTAGTCTCCTACCTTACATGACAAAATAGATTTAGGGTGATTGAATACCAGGTGCTTAAGAAAATGTATAGTCCAAAAATGGATAAGGCTAATGTGGAATGGATAATGCTACATAATGGTGAGTTACATAACCTGTTATCGTCACATTACATTGTTTACATGACAAAATAACAAAATAATAATTCTTGGGTGTTCAAAAACAAGGTACTTAAGAAAACGTTTAGTCCAAAAATGGATAAAGCTAATGTGAAATGGAGAATGTTACAAAATGATGAGTTTTATAACCTGTACTAATCACATGACATTGTTAGGATTATAAAATTTCAAATTACTGTGGGTAGGACATGCAGTGTGAATGGAAGAATCTAGAACCCTGTTCGAGGTATTAACTGGTAAACCCATTGGGAAGAGACCATTTGTAAGACCTATAAGCAGATGGAAGGATAATATTAAAATTGACCTAAGGGAACTAGGGTGTAATGAGGTGAACTGAATAGAACTAGTTCAAGATAGAGATAGGTGGTATACTTTTGTAAGTGCGGCAATTAACTTTCGGGTTCCTAATGCCATGTAGTAGGTATATTTTTTTAAATTTCATAAACAATGTTTAAATATGTATACACATAGCTACATGATCTGAATTTGTCACTTTTAGTTGAATGCATCAATAATTACGTAATTATACCAATCTTAATATATATAGTTCTTCTGTACGTGTGTATGTCACTGAACTCCTTCTAAACGGCTGGACCGATTTTGATGAAATTTTGTGTGTGTGTTTGAGTGGGTTCGTGGATGGTTTAGATTTACAATTGGACACGGTAGGTGGCGCTACAATCGGGTTCTAGGATTTATTTTTTTATTTTTTAGGTAATTTTTTGGGGGGATTTTTTTTTTAGATTTTTTGCATATCAGAACATGTAGCCTCAAATTTTCACCCCCCTACCCCCCACCCCCCATCACTACCCAATATTTATAATAATTAATATAATATTAATAATTGATTATAATTAATATTTATGTAACTCACTAATTGGAGTTCATTTTGAATTTGTAATTATGATGATCACATAGTATTTGTTTTACTATCGAAATCAATTATGCAACCCAAACGAAAAGCCAATGTTCGGGCAGGACAACGTCTGTCGGGTTCGCTAGTAGTAAAATAAAATTCTAACAATGCTGACAATATTTTTTGTTTTCCTTCCTTATCTTGCAGTTATAAAAGTTACTAGACCTACTTTCACGCGTTCACACCTCAAACCATGTGATCTGCAGCTTTCCAATGTCTGTTACAGAAAGAACTGCTATGAGGTACGTGATACTTTACTACACAGTAACTTTTGATACAAACCTGTACTACTAGTAAGGTACAATTTATCAATATTGACAAACTTTTTTTTTTTTAACATTCCCATCCATTTAACTGTGTCATTAACTAAGATATAAGTTAAATATCACTATGCAGTGTTACTATCCTTCATCAATGGTTGACTGAGCCACCGTCTCTCCCGTCCCCCTCACGTTACTATTTGTTCTAGCACCGCGTCTTCCTACTCTTTTGTTCTGTACGCTGATGCACTAACTACGCTAATGGTTTTATGGATTAGGAAGGTTATATTTAAAGGAAGTGTATCCTCATTTACGTGCAGAAGGTGTGGAAACCCATTTTGGGAAAAACCACTCTCGATACAACCGACCGAGATTCGAACCTCAATCTCACCCGTCATCGGCATACTAGTCTACTGTGAGAGTAGCGCCTTACGGCCACCGAAAGGGGTCTCGTGTTACTAGACAGCTTGGTAAACTCTTCTAGCATTACCTTTCATCCGAAGTAAGAGACTCGTAAAAAGTAAATACACCCATTATTAAAGTCGAAAGAACACTTGGTTACCATCAGTGGGGAGAAAATACCAAGGAGGTATTCACAAAGGAGGACTTCCAATCTGTTATAGAATAGCAAGGAGGAATTTTCTCACACGCCACTCCGTCCACTATCATCAGAACCAGTCCTGATAATGGAATATTTATATTCATTGATGTGAAAAGTAATGACCTTGATGCAGGATTCAAACCAGAGACCTTTGATTTTTGCATGCAAACAATCTAATAACAAAATATCTAGGTTAATCTCGTCCACAGAAGCACTTTTTCATTGATATTAGAATTTTCTTTTAGCACCACGTCATACTACCCGGTCGGTTTATACATTTATGTACTAATTACACTAATTGTTTTAGGGATTAGGAAGGCTAAATTTATAGAAAGTGTACCCACTATTGCGTAGAGGGAGAGTGGAAAACCATTTTGGAAAAACCAGCCTCAGTACGCCCGATCAAGATTCGAACTTAAATCGCCCCGTCATCGGTAGTCTAATCTATTGCGAGAGTAGCGTGTTAGACCGTGCGGCCACCGAAGCTGATATTAGATAAATGATTTATATACTTCACTTGGGAGAGATTTTAACCACAAATTTGAGTTCATAAATCATTAAAAACCAGTTTATTGCAAGTCTGGTGCATTAGAACACGTGACAATCATGTTAAATACTATGAATATGTTTTGTTGTGTATTGTGTGTCTTTGCATTTGCTATGCGCATTTTGTTTTACTGTTGTCACTTTCTGTTGCCATGGGCCTGTAGTCTTTTGTTTTGTTTACCTAAAACTAAGCGAACGAACAGGGTCCTCTTTTGTGCACGTGATAGAATAAAATAATAATTAAGCCTGAGTTGTTTAATTCTGTGGTCCTCCCGGTTGTTATAAATAGAGATTCCTCAGCCGTCAATCCCGAATATGTTTTAAGTGGGTTATCAAAATATCCAATGGGATACAATTCAAAATACGACAAGTACAGGGATGTGGTCACTCTTGAAACGCCCTCCATTCTCTTACATCGTGGGGGAATAGGGATGAAGACAAGGTTCGTTAGAACGAGACACCGACTTCCTGAGATCGTTCTGAAACCGGAAACCACAAACTTCCATCCATCTACTTTTGTTTCCTGGGTTTTAGGTCATTCTTCTCCACTCGATTTTTCTAACCCCCAAGAGAAAGAAGAAAAATAGAACGTTCACGATGAAAAATAAGAATTGTCGAAAGAAACAAGAAGATCTCGGTATAAAACTCAACAAAAAAATATATATATATAAAACAACGGGTAGAGAAAGAAAGATGATTCGTAGAAGTCTTCTGTAAGGGGGTCTAAGTTAACAGAGCACAACTGTATAAACTACGTGGAGCCATTCATTTTAACAAAAAAGGAATTGACCTTTTTTTTATGAGTAGGCGGAAGGTGGAGAATAGCCTAGGGGTAAAGATGCTTGAGTGAAAACATTACACCCTTATACGGACTAAAAAACACGTAAGACAGTTTAATTCTTAATCTTTTAATCAAACTTTATTCACCATATTCTTAGAAGTTGATGGTAGAGTAAAGTCATATTATTAAGATCTGGTCTTTTACATGAACATATATTTTACCTTGAGGATGATTTTTTTTTTTATATTTACTCGTACCTAAAACTTTGAGCTATTTCTAAGTATATAAATACATGGTACGGCGCACCACGCAGATTTTCTCTCTCGCTTTTATCTTAAAATAGAGATTTGCTAAAAACTCACAGGATTTGCGAAAANGTGGAAGCATTACACCAAATGAAATGAAATTAAACAGTATACACTGTTACTTACTTAGTTACTTGCCTACTTACTCTATGACATTAAGAATTAGGAATAGTGTTACAGAAAATTTGAGAAAAAAAGAAAGTTCATCAAAGAGAATAAGAATCAATTCATTCTCAAAGACCTATTTAAAAAGTATATATATTTTATTATAGCTCAGAAACTATTGGTTTTATAAAAATATATTTCAATTAAATTTGTTTATCTTTATTAGTAATACAGCTTTATAATGATAAGTTATTTCATATCTCAAATATTTGCGGAGAAAAGATGAGAATTGGAGAATTTTCATGATGTAAAGTATCCTCAAAATCATTTTCATAAGAAAATGAGAATTTCTATCTTGTTTATAATGATAAATAGTGTCTAGATTAAAAAAAAATAATTGTTACAGCAAATTTAAAAAAAAAATCTATTTTTATCTCTTTTTTTTACCCTTCAGTTAACTACCCTTAATTTTAGGGTTAAATGTATAATTCCAATATCAACTCAGAGGGACCTTATGAAAACCCCAAAGACCAAATCTTAGCACGATTGGTAAAATAGTTTTGGCTTTAAACTTAGGTACAGACAAACGGCATTGCTAAAAACACTTTTTTTTTGTTTCGGGGGTTCATGAAATATCAACACTATTTATCAAAATTTCGAGTTCAATTTTTTTTTTACGTTCACAATACTTTCTCTCGGAAATGTCGAGTGATAGTAGGAATAATAAATTATTATTTCTAAAGGTGTCTTACTACTCGTTCAGGCTATACGCTTATATACTAATTAAGCTAGTTGTTTGAGGGATAAAGAAGGTTATATTTATACTAAACATATCCTCATTTTCGTGGAGGTATTTTCACTATTATTATGCAATTTTTTTCTATATTTGGGTGGCGTTGTAGTTGGTTAGTCAGTGAATTGAATTTTGGTTTTTCCCTCTTCGTTTATATTATATACGTGACCGGCTATTGCTACGGTCGGTTGGATAATTAGTTACTTGATGCATGCCTCCATATCTTCTTTATACTTTCAATATTACTGTGCAATATTACTCTATTTAATAGTAAATTAGCCAGGGGAAAGGGTAAAAAAGAAAATAAGTTTTATAAAAGCCCAACAAATTTGAAATATAACTGTAATATAAATAATTAAGGTGTGTTGAATGTATGTGCTAAATTATAAGAACAAACCAAAGAAAAATTGTTCAAAGTTATACTACTTTATATAATATTTAAAGTGCTCTTATAATGTAAAAATGATAAAAGTAGAGAAAACAATTGCTTTGATAACATTATTGGTGACTAACTGAACCCAACTGATTGATGCTGCTGTCGGTTGGATGTTATCTTAACGTACCCTCCCCCGCATTCCTCATCAATTAACTCAGAGTCACCTGCCTCGGTGGCCGTATGGTCTAAGGTGCCACTTTCTTGCTAAACTAGTCTGTATATGACAAGGAAATTGTTGGTGTAATCCTGGTCGGAGTACTGAGGGTGCTTTTATAAAATAGTTCTCCACTCTCCCTCCACAAAAATGCGAGTACACTTTCTCTAAATGCAACCTACCTTTCCCCTACCCCATTAGAATAACCAGTACATATGTTTATAGCCTGAACCGGTAGTAAGATGAAGTACTAAAAAAAGTCGTGTTTGCCTGGTTGCCTATACCTCCCAACGTGCCATTAGATTCAAAGACAAGTAAGAGAGGCTTTAGCTGATTGGTTCTACTAGTTACATGTCAATTTCGCAAGCCCTTTTGCTCCATGCATGATATTATAAATATATGAATCGGCACCTTTGATTTGCTGTCAGATAACCACATTTTGATTAGAAAATATTAATTATTTTAGTGAATTATTAAATCGAATAAATGTGATGTGAATGGTGTTTTATTCTTAGATTTTCCGCTGTTGACTTTCTCTTATGCTGACTCTATTGAACAGAGCCTAAATTATTTTTTCGTACATGTAGCAAAGTAGTATTAATTTTTGCTACTTTATATGAACGAGATTGGCATTATTTTTATAAAACCACAAACTTAAATCTTAAATCTTGATCCAAAATGAAAGGTACTTATAATATTAATACGTACAGTTTGATATTTTTTTTAATTTTGTGACTTAAGATAATAATATTAATTTTATAAAATACTATGTTAAAATAAGTTATTTTAATTGTTTGAAAAAAAAACATTTATGCTATCCAAATTTTGTTCTTGTTTCATAACCTACATACTTACATACTCTATGGCACTAAAAACTGGAAAGTTCATTGCCACACTTAAAAAAGTTACGCCAGCCATCCTTATATTGAGCAAGTTATATCCAGTACACCTCATTACACCCCATCTCTATCTTGAGCTAGTTCTATCCAGTCTACCTCATTACACCTTAGCCCTATTTTGAGCTAGTTATATCCAGTCCACCTCATTACACCCTAGCTCTATCTTGAGCTAGTTCTATCCAGTCTACCTCATTACACCCTAGCCCTATCTTGAGCTAATTATATCCAGCCCACCTCATTACACCCTATCTCTATCTTGAGCTAGTTCTATCCAGTCTACCTCATTACACCCTAGCCCTATTTTGAGCTAGTTGTATCCAGTCCACCTCATTACACCCTATCCCTATCTTGAGCTAGTTCTATCCAGGCCACCTCATTGCACCCTATCCCTATCTTGAGCTAGTTATATTCAGGACACTTCATTGCACCCTATCCCTATCTTGAGCTAGTTATATCCAGACCACCTCATTAAAACCTATCCCTATCTTGAGCTAGTTATAACCAGTACACCTCATTACACCCTATCCCTATCTTGAACTAGTTATAACCAGTACACCTCATTATACCCTATCCCTATCTTGAGTTAGTTCTATCCAGTCTACCTCATTACACCCTATTCCTAACTTGAGCTAGTTCTATCCAGCCCACCTCATTACACCCTATCCATATCTTGAGCTAGTTATATCCAGTCCACGATCATTACACCCTATTCCTATCTTGAGCTAATTATATCCAGCCCACCTCATTACACCCTATCCCTATCTTGAGCTAGTTATAACCAGTCCACCTCCTTACACCCTATCCCTATCTTTAGATAGTTCTATCCAGTCCACCTCATTACACCCTATCCCTATCTTGAGCTAGTTATATCCAGGCCACCTCATTGCACCCTATCCCTATCTTGAGCTAGTTATATTCAGGCCACCTCATTACACCCTAACCCTATCTTGAGCTAATTATATCCAGCCCACCTCATTACACCCTATCCCTATCTTGAGCTGGTTATATCCAGGCCACTTAATTGCACACTATTTATTTCAGGTCCATTCTATTGTCATCCTCCCATCTGCATCTAGGTCTTCCCAATGGTCTCTTGCCATTAGGTTGCCTGTCCATACAATGAACATGATTCTCTCATTCATACTGCATGTCCTTCCCTCCGTAAAATACGAGACTTGATCATCTTAACAGTGTCTTGTAATGAGCACATCGTATGTAACCTATCTTTATGTAACCTCATCCACTCCCGAGTAGCCTCATCCCTTTTTTGGACCAAATAAATGACTAAGCAACTTGTTTTCAAGCACCCTAAGTTTCTTTTTATCATATTTCGTAAGCTTCATATCAGAAGTTGATATTAAAAATTAAAGCAGTATTTAGACATAATTTATAATAAATGCATACTATTTATCTATTTATCAATAAGAAAAAAAATCCAACTCTATAAGGATGCGGCAGGATCTCGTTAACGCGTCTTTAAGTGACAACGGGAAGACATCCAATCAAGAAGGTAGAGGAAGCTAGTTTCCATAGACTAGATTACACCCAACCCCGAGAAAGAAGAGAGGGGACAAGGGTCGTCCAGTCTTACCCTCTTCCTCTCTTACCCCCTTCCTCTCTTACCCCCTTCCTCTCTTACCACCTCTTTCTTTCCCCTTCCTCTTCCCTGAGGGATCAGGTGCAGCTACTGTAATCTTGTCAGCTAATAAACTCAATTAGGAATTGGTTAAGAGTTTCCAAGCCAAGGGGAAGGAAACTGCCTGTCGTGCAATAGGAGCCTCCTTGTTGGAATTCTTCTAAGAGTCTTCATGATTGTCGGTTTCAATGCAGTACTTTTGTATCAGTGCTGCAATCTAATTTTCTTAGGAAGGTCCTTTTGTGACATATAGAAAAGTGACTTTATCTACTTTCACGTATTCATACGTCAATTCATGTGATCTGCGGCTGTCACTTTTGATAGATAGATATTATTATTATTAAGGGCCTTAAAAGGGAGTGGGTTTAGGATTTTGAGCCTCCCATGGCTAAAGGTGGAACTTCCCCTCCTCCTACTTCCCCCAAAAATAGCTTTCACTGATCTTAGGTATTATTTATTTTAGCACAACATCTTACTACCAGTTTGGGTTATATGCATATCTAATAATTACGCTTATGTGTTAGGAATGGAGAAGTTTGAATTTGGAGTAAGTGTACCCACATTTTCATGGAGAGAGTGATAAACCATTAAAGTAAAACCACCTTCAGTACGCCCGACCGGGATTATAACCCTTAGCTCCCCGTCATCGGTGGGCCAGGCTATTGCGTGTGTAACGCCTTAGACCATTAGGCCACCAAAGATGGTTTGGATACTATTATTAATGACAAGAGCCCAGATCTGTATGCAAAACGCACGTTCTTTTTTACATATCTAAGGGTATGCGGAAACCATATACTTTGAAAGTCACACCTTAATATACCATTTGGCCTGTGTTTGTTGTGCATATAAATGCATACTTTGGGGTATAGTGACTATGCATACATTTTTTAAATTTCCAATGTAAAACTGCATGTTTTAGTTCTATTTTCAAGGTAAAAATGCATATTTTACTCGTAAATGTCGTATTAAATTACTTGTCCCCTTTCTGTCATAGGCTGGTTACTAATTAATTAATAAAATCTCTACAGTTAATTGGGTATAAAATAAAACGAGACTAGCGTGCGTGCATATGTGTATGTGTTCTAAAGATGGTGTCGAGAAAAAAATCCAGTATATACATAACCACTTCCCTAAATTACCTGAGATCACAACACAGTTGGAAGCTCGAAGTAATTTTTCGCAGTACACTGATAGATCAATATTAGTGGCCTTGTCTTCAGAAACTCAAAATATTTCTAAAATTGCAATAGATAAGCTTGGCTGAGTAATAAATAAAAATCCTGGTTACAAAAAAATCTGTCAAATTTGCAAAAAGTGGTCTGGTGAAAAAACTACAGTACAAGAGGAATTCACCGAAGAAGACTTGTGGATTGTTCATTTGCTCCTGTGACATAATGCGATGTCAAAATTACATTTTCATTGTACAAAACATTCTTCAGTGACAGGCATAGGAGCTTCACAGAAGAAAATCTCAGTATGACTTTACATTATACTGTAACAGCCATGAATAAGGTAAGATTTTCCACAAAACAAATTGTTTATTTAATTTTTGTTCAATTTTTTTTGCATGTTAAGGTGCATATTTTTTACGTTTTTCATGCATACATATTTTACCATTTGATTGTGTATACAAATTCGAGCTATATTAATGACTATAAAATAATATTAATAGAACACTTTAATGTTTTCAAAGTTTACAGTAAGAAAGTTGTTATTTTCAAAAATATTAATCCTATTAAAATTGGACTTTAAGGACTAACTAAATTATATAATATGAGGGCAGTGTGGCAAGGAGGGTGATCTAGAAGCATTCTTTTGGACAAGGATTTGATTTGTGGTTAAGTTCAACACTAGGATATTTAATGGATTAAAGGGTAAGAATTAGGTGGGTACTTTAAAGGAAATGAATCCACCCAAACACGAAGAGAGGGAAAGGAAAATCACATGAGAAGAGCCAGCCGTTGTCTGCCTTGCCAAATTTCAAACCCCAAAATATTTGTTAAGTTTGACCAAGTGCAGCGTGAGTGTGACATCTTAGACAGCTTGACCAACTAATCAGGATGGAGGGAGGATAATAAATTATGATATATTAATGGAAGTAAGTGATGAATGAATCAATCCCATATCGTTAGTATAATTTAGTTTGGTTTGCTGGTGATGGGCAACCGGGTATTATATTCCGGTCTGTTTTACTGAGGCTGGGTTTTCCTAAAATGCTCCTCGATCTCCATCCAAAAAAAAGCTAGCAAGTTTTACCTAAAGTTCTACTTTCATCATCCCCCAATATTTTGATTAAATTCGGATTGCCTGTATGGGTAGTGTGAAGTAGTACAGAAAAAGACACGGTTTATTCAGTCTACGATTACTCTTCACATTCTTGTTTTTATGGATAAATGAGTAGTGTTTTTGAAATTAAGTCCAAGTACGCCGTGTTCGGTTTTAAATAGTGATGAAAAAATATATTTATTATATATTTACTAGTTAGTCATTTAATACGATCAGTAAACATTTGGCCCTAAGGTTAGGGTTGTAATTCTTGTAATATTACAGTCATGATCGCTAGATAATCAATCTTGAAATTGGTTTGCTGTATCTATAAAGTCTATCTTGGACTGATATTTTCATCTTTGTACCTTATTCCGACAACATCGTTTGCCATCTTATTCATGTACTAGATTCTTTTCCGCCCTCTTAAATACTTCCTTCCTACATCTCTTTCTATAATTGTCTTCGTACAACTTTCATGTATATCAGTATACATATCATACCATATTTACTCAACTTGGCTGTATACCTTTCCAATTTTAATTTATTGATTTTTTTTTAGCACCTCGGTATTTGATACCATCTCAATCCATAATAATCCAATATAATACTGTTGTAAGTTAATTTAGTGTATAATCCATGTGTTTATATTTTGTCTTGAGAATGTATGCAAACCATTTGAACAACTGGAAGGACTAAAATTTGTTGATTAATGGTTTATTACATAGAATTTTAAGAATTTCATAGTCATATGTTTGTTAAGTGAATGAATCTGTAAAATGTATTTGAAATATTTACATTAATATATAACTTAGTTTTCAATTATAATAATTTTAAATGTTTTCGTTGAAGTAAAAGTGAATAAATAAAATATTCTGTTTCGTTCCTAGTGCCTACTCTCTAAACTAGCTATACCCCTTGAATAAAAAAAAAGTGTTAAGGAAAAAGTTTTTGAAAGTCATTAAAGAAGTAAAACTTGGTTTCGTTTGGTACAAAAAAAGAAAGCAAAAGAGGAAAAGAGGCATTTACGTTTATGAAATTGTTTATGATTATAATGTGTTTAACGTCGTTAAGTTTTAAATTTGTGTATTATAAAAATATTTCTTAAAAGTTTCTTTCTTTTCTTTGAAAAATCTTCTTCATTTTTATTTCTTTGTTGTTACGTTCACATTATTTTATCAACGTTTGTAAACCACAAAAGCAATTTTATACGTCAACAATTTGTACTTTATAACCCTTTCTTTTGTTACTTTATATTAAGAAATTTAGAGATAAGTTTGTATTGTAGTCCACCTCAGTATGCGTATACTTTCTATTTTTTTTAATGTTCAACAAAAAACCGTTATAAGATTACCCCTGAATAAAGGAATTCCAAATAACATTCTATTTTTATCTTTCTGTAGTAATTCACTGTAATGACTTATTAATGATCTTACTTATATCTAGAAGGAATGGCATTATCATCAAATTTAATTTCTCTTTAGCTATCATTGATTTATATAATTTATCAGTACATATGTGTAATTTTAGGTGATTATATAAAATATGATTTTTAAACTTTCCTTTTGAAATAATTTTGTGAAATAAGATGACAATTGAACATTTAATCTAGATTGATACAAGATGTAGAATAATAATAATAGCTACTTTCACAATATATTATAGTGAATGTAGTTAAAGTGCTTTAGTATAACACACAATTAGAATATTAAAAATTATATGTAAACTAGGTAACAGAAGTGGTCCTACATTATTGAAATAGTATTTACACTGGGGAATAAATTATGTTTCAAACTAAACAAACATTAATAATAGTTGTTAGGAGATGAAGGATATTCTTTAAAAGGAAGTAATAGATAAAATATTTTTGACTATTTTTTATATTGTGAGAACTTAAAAATATTACATGTATAATATATTTAATATTAGCTCAAAAAGTAATAAAATACAAATTAGGACACAAAAATATCTTGTACTAAAATACAAGAATTTCCAAGAAGTATTAATTTTCATTAATATAAATCGATTAACAAGATATAAAAGTAGATCATTTGAACCTGGTTTACTTGAAATACAATTAAATACTTTTTAAAATCTCCAGCGAAAAAAAATAAACAACTATACCTGTACTTTAATGAAAAATATTGTGGTTTTGTTTGTGGGACAAGCACCAGCCTCCTCCCCCCTCGCCAACCACCCACGAACCACCGTTAATTTTTTTTTAGTTAGAAGGCGAAGCAAAGTTTCAACCTTCATTCCTTTCCATTTTTGGTCTAACCTTCTATGATAGAGATTTTATATTTTCCAGATCCATGAATTTCTAACCCTACCTACTTTTACATAATCGGATTATTGATGCTTCACAAAGGGGAATATTTACATTCAAAATTGGAGATCGGAAACAGAAAGAGAAAATCTATGGTTTGAGAAAGTTGAAGTGGGGTCTACTACAAGAGGATATCAAAATACTGAGAGAACATTTGCGTTCAAAAACATTTTACTTCAAGAAGAAAGGTAATATGAAAACTAATGTTGTAAAAAAATGATCCCATATTTATAAGTTTTTTTTTATGATAAACAATATTTCTTGGATAGCAATAAAACTTAATTTACCAAACATATCATCTTAGTTTTAATTTATTTCGTATATTTAATTAGTTTATTTAAAATTCAAAGCTAATAATATTTTTCAATTTAAAGGTTTGCTGTTATTAATTTAATAACATAACTTGTGGCTATATATATCTATATATATTTCAGGAAATAGATAAGTAAACCAATATACTATATACCAGTATAATATTATTCAAAGTTTCTTTCTATTCAATGTCAACCCCTTTATATGTTGTTTAAAAAATACAAAATTATACTCATAACATTTTATTTATTTCCTTAATTCCTAAACTTAATATATTGCCAAAGAAACCAATTTTAATTTCTTCCTATCTTAAGTAAATTTGTTACAAATATTTATGGTATCAACTTTGCTATATGCCTGAATGAATGACTAATAAATCATTATTACCAAGATCACAAACTCCTTTAAATATCTCAAGATTTTTAGTCTATTTTTTATTTTGAAACAAAGGGAAACCAGTGTATGTATTTTTTATTTATTTAACACCGTGCCTTACTACCCGTTTAGGTTACCCAATGTATAGTTTTCCACACTAGTCAGGAACAAATTTTATCTAAAACTAAAAATGAAATAAAATATTTTTTTCTACCAATTATTAACAAAACACCTGGTTGAAATTAGAACCCCAAACTCACTGTGACTCTAAAGTTAGAACATAAGATATTGACGCAGAGTCAATACGGCCAATGATCTGGATGTAAAATAATTTTTTTTTAAATAAAGCTAATATATTATACCGGTTGAGGCATTTAAGTTGAGATAGAAGAATATCCCGAAAACCAAGAATTATAGAAAAAAAGTTTTGATTTTTTACTAAGGGAGAAAAAAAATAGCATATTCTATTATTTTTATTTTTGTGGACGCCTTATAGGTTGTGCTAAGGTCAACTTTGCATTTTAAATAAAAACCTATTTTAACGGCATTTTACTATACACAAATATACAAACAGATTTTGCCAAAACCTTCTTATTATTTAACATTAATTTTTGAAAATAATTTACCTTTTACTTTTGAATAACCAATCTAATTTAATAACTTTGTATTTATTACATTATGTTATTATTTATTAAGTTAAATTTAGTATTATTTATAATATTACTTAAAAAGATACTCAAAATGATGCCCATTAACAATGATACACTATTAATGTAACAAATATTTGTAAAAATATATGAGCTAAAAAATCTTCAAAAATTGATGGGAAATAAAAAAGTTTCACAAAATAGTTGTTTGTTTTCATGTAGAGTAAAATACGGTTAAAAAATTATGAGCTTTCATAAAAAAAACAAAGTAGACCTTGATATAACTTTGAAGACGACCACCAAACAAGAAATAGCGAGTGCTGTTCTTTATCTCATTCAAAAACAAAATACATTAATGCCCGAAACAATTCTTTTTCTTAAATTCCTGTTTTTTTAAATGCCTCACCCAGTATATATATGTGTTTTTTATGGAAGATCCAATTAAGTTAATATAAGGTCGTCAATTTAAATAGTAGCACCATTAGTTCCCCTTTAATCTGTCTAAGGAACTTAATATCTTTACATTCTTGATCCCAAAGGATATTTTGAGTCCCGTAAATAAAAAAATAAAAAATAAAAAATGTAGTCAATTTCTTGTGAGTACATCAAACATCTTTACTAACTAAGAACTCATCAACGTGTACTGGCACACATTTGGCACAAGTTGTAAAAGTGATTGGGGGGGAGGAAGGGAGGTATGGAGGGGGGAGCTCAGAAAAAACTGACAATCGCCGGTGATCTTGCCAAGATACTCTCGAACAAGGCAGTATGGGTATTTAAGAGGTGAAGGTTGTTCAACATGTGATTGTTCTGAAATATTTTGGCAACTTAACAAAACTACTCACTCTTAGTGACTCAAGATGAAAAATTTCACTCTATAGTCATTTAATACGGAAATAATTTGATCTATTTATTTTTATTTCAGGTAAACCCCTTCAAAATTCACTGGAAAAAAGTAATTGTCAGTTTGTTTAGTGTAACCAACCGTAGCTAAAATTTATCAATCTAGAACTCATTTTAGCGGTAAAATTGGTTACAATTTTAAGGTGGGAGGGCTGGGAACTTGAGTAAAGGCAGGGTTTTTACAGATTTTATGTCTAATCAAGCTTTGGCCAGTAAAAATAAAGTATTGCTCCAGAATAAACGTAGAGTTTAATTATCTTCACTTGGTAGTTATCAACAGTTCTTGAATATCTCTCATGAGCATAGCGGCACTAGATGGACTTTTTAAACGGAGAGAAAATGTCAAATTCCAGGATACCCTTGAAAGATATTCAACAATAGGCCCTTGTATAAAGAAAATTACACTCTATATTTCTACTAGAAATACAGTATGTTTCAAAAAGAATGACCCAATTTTAAACAGCTATATTTATTGAAGAAAATTCCTTACACAAATGAAACGAAGTGCAAAATACTTACAAACTCACAAAGTTTCAAAATTAAAAATGCTCTTTGTGCCCTCCACCAGCCGCACGGATGACCTCAAGACGATAGCTAGATTCTTCCCAAACACTTCGCAAAGTGTCTTCTTGGATTGAAGCTAGTTCTGCTGCTATCATGTTTTTAAGTTCAACAAGATCATGAGCTAACGATGGAACAAAAACACGTTCCTTAAGGCGATTAGCCCTTTTCATTGGGCGTGGAAATGCAGAGCCATAGGAATAAATGGTTATATTCAAGAATTTTTATTGTTTTGCAATTTTCTTTTCGGAAACGGTTTGTTCAAGAATAGAAGCATGTTGATTAAGCTATGCTTTTTATATACACACCTCCTTTATAATTTTAACAGTGATCAAATATCGATAAAATTGACATTTTTCAATAGAAAACTGGAGGCTTCATAACAAAAAAATAAGAAAATGTAACAATTAATAAACCTCGATACATTATCTTAGAAGAAGTGTTGAAAATATTAACATAAAAATTTCACCGGTTATCGAGAAAAATGATATTTCCAAACGTATGATTCTTCCGCAAGACCTGTCCGGTAGCTAGCGCCATCTACGGTTTCCATGATCCATCTGTTCATCCAAACGTATGATTTTTCCGCAAGACCTGTCCGGTAGCTAGCGCCATCTACGGTTTCCATGATCCATCTGTTCTTGTTGTTGCGGAAGGATAGTTTGGTCAGCTGTGAAGCCCCGCCACGCCTCTTAATCTCCCGCTCACCATTCCACAAAATAGGTTTTAGACCTGCACTCGACAGGGCCAAGGGCCTTAACGTATCCACATAAGAAAGAGTCGCATGGTGTCCTCTCTAGAGATCTTGGAGGCCAAGAGTGTAAGGCCTTGTCTCGAGGTCCTGTGCGCCCTATCCAGCATCGAGGAAGGAAGGGTGTCATTGAGGAAATGCCGCACATTTCTGTGCCAGTTTGGTGCTACTCCGTCAGATGAAATTATCTGAGTATTCATGAAGTTGTAGAAAGAGCCAGTTATGTAGCATTTCAAGTTAGGTTCGTCCATTCACTGTGTCTTCCTCAAAAAAGAATGGGACATAAAACTTGGTTTTTAGAAATCCAACATTTAGTAGCGATTCCTTAAAACTGTAAGCCCCGCACATTTCACCTATACACCTTTCAATCGCTGAGTGTTCGTGGCTTCAAACACATAACTTGTTGAAATCGGGTCTTTCTTTTAAAAACGCNACATTTAGTAGCGATTCCTTAAAACTGTAAGCCCCGCACATTTCACCTATACACCTTTCAATCGCTGAGTGTTCGTGGCTTCAAACACATAACTTGTTGAAATCGGGTCTTTCTTTTAAAAACGCCATGTATATTTTATATATAATGGTAAAAATAGTTTTTATATAAAAAATGTAAAATTTTTACCCTTAACTCTATTACTCTAGAACTCCACCTTTAACTTGTCTAATCTGGTTTGAAAGTGATGGAGAGCTTTTATTTCACATCCACTTTTCCTCCATGCAAATGCGGGTGTATTTTATATTTAATCTATACTCTCCTTATTCATAAATCATTTGACTACTTATTCAGATATCTTGGATGTGTAGTAAGTCGTGATTATTAAAATAAAATAGTTTTAGACTTATTTTCCCACACATTTTAAAATAAGATAACTAATAACTTGAACTCTATACTTACGTCTTACACTTCGCCTTTAGAACTCGAGAGTTCATTGCCACACTTTCAAAAGTATTCCAAATATTCATATCTTGAGCTAGTTATATCCAGTCCACCTAATTACACCCCATCTACGTCTATGTTTTCCCAATGGTCTCCTCTCATTGGGTTTACCAGTCAATACTATAAACATCTCCCATTCGTGCTGTATGTCCTGCCCACCGTAATCTACGAGACTTGACAATCCTTGTGATCTTGTGATGAGTACAGATTTTGTAACACATCGTTATGTAACCTCATCCACTCCTAAGTAGCCTAATCCATTTTTAAATCAAATATCTTACTAAGCACCTTGATTTCGAACACCCTAAGCTGTTTTCGTTATGTAAGGTAAAGGTCCACGTTTCACACCCATTAAGAACAACCAGCAATACTATTGATTGTTTTGTATATTCTGAGTTTTACATTCTTTGAAAGCGGGTGTAATGTAACAACTTACTTGACCAAGTAACAGCATGCATTTCCCTCTTTACTTTTTAAACAATAAATGTTAGGTCTAATTTTTTGGAGCTGCATTATTCTTAGAAAGTTTTATAATTATAATATGTCATGTGTTTATGAAACATTTTCAACTAATGGATTAAAAAATAAATTAAAAAAGTGTACTTAAACAAATATAGCAACAATATAAGTTGAATTTAATTCTCCGATGAGCTTCTTGGAAATGAGCTAAATTTAGCTTTAAAAAAAATATAGCCCATACAAGTATCTTGATTTGATTTAAATGGGACCGGGTCCATATTTAGCTAATATAGAATCGAATTACATGGAATAGTAAAAAAACACTTACATTTTTTAAGTATAAAAAACCCTCATCGCTGGCTGCATTTTCTAAGGCGTCTCCCTCACAGTGCATGGACTAGACTGCCAATAACGGGAAGATTGATGTTCAAATCTTGGTAGGGTGTACTGAGGGTGGATTTTTCAAAATAGCTCTCAATTTTCCCTTCATACAAATACGTATATATTTGCTCTAAATTTAACCTTCCTCATCCCTAAAACCATTAGCATAATTAGTTCATAGATGTATTACTCGAAGGTGTAATAAGACACGGTCCTAAAAAAAAGTATAAAAAGTCATAAAAACATTTTAAATTTCTTAAGTTATTATAAAAGTTTTGTAAATATAAACATGTATACATGTTTTTAGATTTTTTTAAACTATCAAATGTTTAATTTTTTATCTTTACTACTTATGATCGTTGTTCTTGCACACAGCCACAGATCGTTCATCTTATGTAGGCCTATGCAAATATACCGGGACTATCCCTACCTTGAACTAGACGAAACCTTTAGCTATCAAGACCACGTCATTAATGATATTTGCATTTCTTTTTTAAATAAATACTTTCCTTGGAGTCAAATTGAACAGTTTCTATGTCACCATTCTTAGAATAAGTGGATGATTGTCTTATATAAAAAATAAATAAATTCATTTTATGATAGCAGATAATAATTACTATATTACACAACCAAATGCCAACTGAGGAGGTCAAGGCAAAAACACGATAAGCCTCATCGATTCAGATTGAATGTATTCTATATTTTAACTTTCATGAAATATTTTAAGCTACCTATTAGAACTATTATTATTATTATTAGCACCGCGTCTTACTACCCTTTCGGGTTACATGCACTTACGCTAATGTGTAATATATTATTATTATTATTATTATTAGCACCGCGTCTTACTATCTGTTCGGGTTATACGCACTTACGCTAATGTGTAATGGTAGGCTGATTGTGATATGAAATGGAGGACCTTCAGTTTAAAGTGGGATCCGAACCACGGTGGAGGCCTGGCATTCCTCACATTCACAAGTTGTGATTAATACACGTGTTGTCAGAGATGAAGGAAGGGTTTGGCAATCAGATAAATCTGTGCCGGGACCGAGGATTGAACCCTGGACCTCCAGAACAGAAGTCCGACACCTTAACCCTAGACCGCCAGGTCACCTATTAGAACTAAATAAAATACTCATTGATACTACTACTCTAAGGGACTTGACCGATAATTTTTTTTTACCACCTTGTCTTACCACCTGTTTAGGGTATACGCATATGTACTAATTAAGCTAATGAGTTAGGGATGAAAGAAGGTTGAATTTATATGAACTGTACCTTTATTTGCGTGGAGGGAAAGTGGAAAACAATTTAGTAAAAATAGCCCCTATCACTCCCGACTGGGATTGAAACCCGATCTCATTGTCATCGGCAGTCTGGTCTAACACGAGAATAACGTCATAAACCATGCGGCCACCAGAGTGGGTTTTTACTGACTAAAAGCTATTTGTATTTCACGAGATAAGCCATTAGAAATCACCAAACCCCAAATCTCTCAATTATCTAAATTAACGTATTTTAATCAAGATTAGTTTTTATAATAGACCACATTTATTCTAGTACTCGTATTTTAACCGGAAGGTAGGACTTATATTTTTAAGCGTTTTCTCTCTTTTGATAAGACCAAAGAAAACTAAGTGCTTGAGTGAACCCAGAACATTGAAGAGGTTATTATTGGTTGTTTAGGGGATGACACAGCGTTCTATTGTTGTCTAGCTGATTTGGTGGAAGCTGCGGTCCAACCAACAGAAGACTTAAGAGTCAAACCCGGGACTTAGGCGGGGGGAGGGGAAGAATTAGGGTTGTTAATTAGTTCTGCTTCGCCTACCTCGATAGGGAGAGACACTCCATCTTTTGGCTCTCGCTTTCTCGCCCGTTTTCTATTTCGATCTTTCTTTGTTTTGTCATTCTCTTTACAGATGTCGTTTTTACCCCATGCCTCTGCCAACTCGATTATTTTGTCACTAAAAAAAACTATAGCTATTTTCTCTCCATGTGGTTTTTTAAATGTAAAAACATTATAGCTCTATTAAAATATAGTAATTGTAATAATAGGTATGCTATTTTTGTTTCAAATAGTTGTTATTACAACCACAAAGGTAGGTTCAGCGACTGTGTGCTCGACTGGTAGACAAAGCTTAGCATTGCGTCCAGAATATCTGCTTATTCAGAATTATCTGAGAGTATCGTAGGGGTGGTGTGAGGATAGTAAAACTTAAGAGGAAATGTAGCTTCATTTGTGAGAAGGGAAAGTGGTAAAACATTTTAGTAAATACATATTCAGTACTCCCAAACGGAATTCGAACCCCAATCCACCTATCACGAGCAAAATAATTCCAAGCCCACTCGTCCATCTATCAGACTGTTATTTTATTCGAGTCATAGCTGAGTATACTGAACGAGTTGTTTCTCTTCTAGAAGTTTCATCGTGTTTTATACAAGCGTTTAGTCACATTTTATCATCCTTTTCTTTCATTTTTAAAATTGGTTAAAGCTTAGATCAACCAGAATTGGGAACAGAATAAGTATCAAACTTTTATTTATGAATATTTTATATATATTATATATAGCCTACACGTTGTCTACTAACACACACGTATATGTATATATAAACACAATAATATATATAGGAAGGTCCATCTGACAGTTACGAAATTAAATAGCTCTAGTTTTGATTATTTGTACCTCAAGTCATGTGAGTTACAGCTGACAATTTTGAGAGATTTTCTCAATACATGTAAAATAACACTAAGGTAATATCTTAATATTCTCAATTTTTAGTAACAAAATAAGTTCAGATTTCTAAAAGGCCCTTACTATGAAAATTGGACTAAATACATAAAACACTCGTCTACTACTAGAGTAGTGAAAGTATTTATATTCAAAGTGAGTGTTAAAAAAAACTTACTCAAAATTTTAGTACTGTAATACGCATTAAAACGAGTAAAAATTCCTAGCAAGAATACTAACTCACACAGAGGTAGAGATAATCTTGTATTTCGGCAGTAAAAAAAGACAGGATAAGAACTTAAATCTTATTTGGGCCTGTTTGGTACAATTTCAGTCAAAAACATTTAATAATGGCTTGAAGAGTCGCAAACGGGAATTTATTAAATATATCTCTCAAATATTACGGTGAAAAATGAAATTACAAAGTTCTTATAATATAAAGTCGTTGATATTTCGTCTGTCACGATCCGATGTTGAACCAAGAAGTGACGATTACTCTCTAAACACCATCTTGCATACAAACTCAATTTCTGATGTAGCCTTTTATGCTATCCAATAACAATGCTTTATTTGCGGGTATTGACGTACAAGCCGTCAAAAAATGTTGCCATGAGCACTATCCAATCATTGGATCTAACCCAGCGCTAACCCAATGCCAGCGTAACGGTGAGGTATAGTCCATTCTTCCACTTCATCTTCCATTCGCACATCAGCAGCTCTTGTTCAAGTAGACAATGTCATTCGATGCCGGTGAACTTTGTTCGCCTTTTTACTGCTTCGGGAAAACTCGATTGTGATCGGTTAGACTTGGAGAGAGTGGGCCGAGGCTGACATCATCTAGCTCGGCGGGTGAAGCTAGTGATGGGCACAATCGAGTAATTCTAAGAATCGAGTAATTACTCGATTCTCTTTAAAAAGAATCGAGTAATCGAG
>CABFWB010001851.1:0-20774 GCA_902151455.1 Timema bartmani
TTATTCCGTTCAGAAATCTTACGAGTTTATAGAAAGAGAGAGAAAGTCTGTGCGGTGTGCCGTACCATTTATTTTAATCACTTCTCAATGGGTTAACCACATATGAAAGAATTGAGCCAAAGTGTTAGAGATAAGAAAGGTCGAATATATGGGTGGTGTACCCACATTTTCGTGGAAGTAGAGTGGAAAAGTATTTATGAAAAAACACCCCTAAATACACCCGACCGTTATTCGAACCCAGATCTCCCCGTCATCGGAAGTCCATATATTACGAAAGTGAAAACTGTTGCTAAAACTTAAATTAATGTGTTATGCTACTACTCCAGTTGTGTTTGTAGTTTCTATAAAATACACTACCGTGCTTTATAATGCTTTGTGATGGTCCACACACCAGTCATCAGGATTAATTAAGCTAAGATAGATAGATATTCTAGGTTCATAAAACGAAGAAAGGGAATTTTAATGAATTTCCAAATAATAGATGGGAAAACTTTACTCAGGTTTAGAAGCATGTACGTGAATTGTAACACTATTAAACCAACGAAAGATTGGGGGAAAAAACACATTTACAAACTAGCTCAACCCAAAACAACATGGCCTATACACTTTCCTGGAAAGAAGATGTAAAACTCTAATCGTCAGCGTGTAGCATAAAACAATAACAAATTTGAATCGACTAACACATTAACTCTTTGTCCTTAAGAAACTCTAAAGTTTATGGCCACCGGAACGTAATATTACCATTCAACTCTATTCTGAGACACTTCCAATCAGTCCCTAATATAACACCCAACTTCTTCAGATACGTTTTAACATTTTCCTCTCATCAAAGTCTTGGTCTACCAAGGAGTCTCGTATCTTTAGGTTTCCCAACTAAAATGCTGTGTACACGCCTTACACCTATACGCGCCACATGATCACCACACCTCGGCTTAAGCGCCTTCTTTACATAACATTCTCCATTCTCCTGTTTGTTCATCCCTCTTAGGCCCAAATATCTTTCTCGGCACTTTGTTTTCATAAACTCTCAATTTATTATCTTGGTACAAAGTGAGTGACCAAATTTTATTATACATGTTATTAAATTCATTGATTTGTCCATCTTTAATATTGACTGGATCTTAAGGGGAATCTTTGATTTAAATATTCATAAATACCTAATCACGCCGTTCCCTTGCAAGTAGGCAAGAAACTGTGCTTATAGCTCAAAAAACAACATCCGTGCTTAATCCATCCTCCCACTTTCTCCACACTTCCCTGTCCTTGGATACTCCCTTCGCTTCAATAACATCCGTTCACCGAGTCATACATGCTATTTTATTCTTAAAACTCTTAATGTTACGCTTTTTCACACATTCGTCTACAACATTTAGCCACGTCTTACATGTCTAACCCCCTTTTGATCCACACACTCTACCTCCATATATTTGCTTCGTCCCTCCATTCACACTCATCCCCTCAACATGCCAAAGCCAGCGTAGGACACTTCTTTCACACTGACCTATTGGATTCTCTTTCAAACCACACTTCTTCAGCACTCATTCATTACTGACTTTGTCCATACGAGTTTTTCCACATACATTTATTAGATATTTCATTCCAACTGCATTCTCCTTGTTCTTGTGTTTCTTCTGACAAACCCACGCTTCAAATCCATAAAACAATGTTGGCGTTGACACTTTTTTTTATATTACTCCCTTTGCCTCTTTCGATTTTACTTCATTCTTTTCAATAGTCCACATACATTCAACTACTCTCTGAGATGCAGTCACCCGTCTGCCGATTTCACCATCTATCCTTCCATTTGTACAGAAAATTCTGCCCAGATACACAAAATCATTCACTTGTTCTAAAAGTTTTCCATTAATACTAAGTTGACCATCATTTCCTGATCCGTCCTTATCAAAAAATATTAGCCATAGTTTTGGAGACATTTGTAAGAAGATCCATTCTGCCTGTTACCACATTAAAATGATTTAACGCATTCTGCGAGTCACTTTCATTCTCAGCCTTTAATCCGGCATCATCTGCATATAACAGCAAAAATCAAAACCAGTATACCCAATCAGGGTTAGAACCTCGGCCTGTCGAGTCATTGCCCACTTCGCTAAAAATGTGCCAAGTGCTGTGCCCAAGAGCACTAAAGCTTGAGTAAGCTGCCCAAATATATTTGTAATCTTTGTTGGTTTGATTCCCAGTTGGGTCAAAATTTATCATCCATATATAGCCTAGGTGAATAAAGAATGTTTGAGGTATTTGAAGTTAATTTTAAATGTGGCCCCGAGCCCTTTAAAACCTTAACTTGTGTTAAGAGTATTCTAGGCTATAACTGGGCTACATTGGTATGACAAGCTAGCGTAATTATGTAATCTACCTATCAAGTCAGATACGCCAGTATAATATTATTCTTCACGACCAAATAAAATAAGGAATTAAACTATAAGTGTTACTGATCTATTGAGGCACTACTCATAACTCTTAAGTCCGTCGGTCAATAATACATGGAACTAGACTCAAATTAAAACATATGATTTCTGTGTTTTTTACCTAAAGCAATATGCTTGTAAATTCAAACAGACCCTTCAATGGCTTAAAAAGCACCAAATTAGAAATTAAAGACTTCTTTTTCATCCAGAAAAATGTGGCACCTCATGATCCACGGGAATATAATCTTATATTCATTTTTAAACACTCAATATAATGCTAGAATTTATGGCTAATGAACAGTAATGACACCCAGCTATCTCAACAAAAAATTACAAAGGCACTTATCCCAACAAATATATTTATTAAGACACACATTATCATTAAACATGATAGCTAAATCTTTTGTAAACATAAACCTTAGCTAGTACCAATACGTTTAAGTTTAAACTTCAAGAATATGTAATTACAGTTGATTTAGTCAGGTGTAATTTCCAACTGTTACGTATAAGTATGACTATAAAAACGGTTTCTCACACATGCACACATCTTTATATATTTTTGTTTGAATTTAATGAAGTATCGCTGATTCATTGAGAGCTTAAATTTAAACTAATAAACAAATTAATAGAGATATAATTCAATTTTTTGTAAAGTTGACAATCTGTGTTAATTTAACAAGTAAAAAATTGATGTATAATATAATATAATAATAAAATAGGCACTATAATTTGAATCATAAATATATTTTCATTTACAAATAACCCTGTTTAACTTCCAATAACGTAAGATAAGTAATATATGCATGTTTACATCATCGGACCATAATACTGTTTTTATGCAATTTGACTCAAAAGTCCACAATTTTAATATGTTTCAAACTTTTTAGATGTTTGCTAAAACTTATATAAATACATCAGAATTGTTCATCATAAGCTATTATAAGTTGTAATTATTATTACTAAAAATCTTTTTAATTTTTTCATTTATGATTCAAATTATAGTGACTATATTATTATTATATTGTATCATACATCTATTTTTTTACGTGTTAAATTAACATAGATTGTCAACTTTACAAAAAAAATTGAATTCTATCAATATTAATCTTATTCGTTCCTTATTAATTATTAAAATGTTTTTCAAAAATAATAAACAAATGTTCAATATTCAAATGTCAAATTGTTTGATATGAGGATTTAAACAATTAAATACTAGGATTAGTTCAAGGGCATTCAAAAAAATGAAAACAGTTTTATTTATTTTTATTATGTAAATTATGCAAGGTGTACAGCTGTGGTAAAGTACCAATATACTAAGTTCAAACACACTGCTTCAAATCAAATCATCACATTATTCAAATAAATAAAATTACATGTGTAAAACGTACATAGTAGATAGACCCAAATTGAGACATAAAAAGGCTTGGGTCTCTAATAGACCTGGAGCACTTCTGTTATTTTAAGATATTTCAATTTGAATTTTGAAATATAAAGTAACATTTCAAAATTAAGATATACAATATCTATAGCTATTTTAATGATTTGTTGAATAGTATTCATATCAATGAAGGAAATCAATTAAATTTCCTGTATTCTAATTTATACTGTGCGGCAATAAGAAATATACCCCAACTACATAGTACTCTATCCTTGATGTACACATTTTTATTTCACCATTCTGGTTGATTAAGTTTTCTCAAGTTTAACTTGAGAAATATATTCGTCTAAATACGAGAAAGCGCAAGTAGTCAAATTTCTCAATGTCTACAAGATCGTTGTTAATCACTTCTATTTTTACCGTAGATTCTTAGAAATTCTTCTAAAAAAAGTAGTTTTTATTTTGTTTTTATTTTTGGATAGCCTTACAGGTTATTAGATTAATTTGCTCGTATAAACGCCATAGAAAGTAGTTCGGCGAGGACGAACACTACAGCCGGTTTTGTTTTCTTACTTTTTAAAATTATTGCTTTTTAATTACTCTAAACACTAAATTATACTTAGTAGACAAACGCATTGACAGTAAACTCCGTAAAAGTAGATGGCAATATCATAAAAAAAAGAGATAATTTAATTCAATTACAGAGTGAATTCAAGTTTCGTTGAATTAAAACCAAGTTTGTGTAATGTGACTTGTCAAATAATGTAAAAAACATATTAGTAGTTTGTTTAGTTTGTTAAGCTTGGTCAGTGGCACACCCATAAATCTACTTTGGGGTGGGCATACGATCAAGGCTGTAGTCAAAATCAAATATCTGTGGGTGAAATGGGGTTGGAAGTTAGGGTGGCAGGGGTAAAAAACCCCTAACTGCCAGGAGACAAGAAAATGTATTGATATTAAATGCCTTTATAGTATTTTTGGATGTTTTTTCGAGGTAAATGAGCGCAGCTGTTTTTTAATATAGATATAATATATACACTACAAGTGATCTTAAAATGTAGCCTTTACATTCAACACAGCTTCAGTGCTCTGTTTTTCAGTTATACTTTACCTAATTTATGATCTTATTGAAATTACTTGCTGTCTTGGGAGGGGCAAATGTGCCACTTGCCCCCCTCTGGGTGGGCCACTGAGGTAATAATAAGCTCTAAGCATCGACAAGCTGGGATGAGGTCAAGGCTTGGACATATCCTGAGAGATTCATTGTGCGTACATTTTCCCTTTTCAAACCTCAACACAGGAAATATTTATTCGTGGTCATTTAGAAGATCTATGCAGATAGACATGCAACTATTAATTTAGGTAATACTCCTGAGGCAAATCGCGTGATGAACACTAAGCTAACAATACATTTTGTTAAATGAATAAGCAAAGTATCTTTTGCATTGCTTTTAATACACATTCTAAGCAAATTGATTTATTGGTTTCCTTGTTTCACATCATTTGTGTATAAAATAGCTAAGCTAAACACATTCAAAAATGTATTCATAACAAATTTAAAGCTTTACACGTAATCCCATTGCCAATTTATCGATTTGGTATGCCTCTACAAAAGCGTCCACAAAGTATAAACCAATTCTCTCTACATAATGATAGATGCGATGCTATTTTAAAAAGAGACTCAAAACAAAAACTTTATAATTTTGTAGATGGTGAGTAGAAAACTAAAAGCAATCATTCAGTTTAGTGTCACTTTATTTTAAAATAATTCTAGGATTTCGATAGGTATTTTCAAGGTTCTAATTACGTTGTTATTAAAGTTGTATCCTTTTATATTTCGTTTAAACTTCGCACACTGATTACTTTAAGTGTTGTAGTTACCCCTAAAATTGTTTAAACTGACTTTGTTTGCAGGAATAGTGCTCCCAGGGTGGATTCAGAAAATGAGAACCACAATTATATAGTTATGGATATAATCTTAGCCTATGTAGCACGCCATATTAATGAGTAAAATCCGAAACTTGAAAAAATAAATCTCTATAACTTGGCAGAGTCATGGACATGAATCATGCTACCTCCTGTTTTTAAAAATCTAAAAATAAATGTTNACATGAATCAAATAAGTACTGTACGTACCAACTTTGGCGAGTTAATTATAAGCTTATATGGGAAAAAAATTAATGGGTGAAAACTTCCTTGTCAAACGATTTTTATCGCACACAACCCGGACCAAAAGAAAGATGCCTGCTAGCATCTATAAATAATTATACAGTTTTTTTTTAGAGTAGCGAAGATACTATAAGTTGCCAGTCACACATGAGGGACAAACGATTGCAACAATAAAAGTATACATGTTTTTAACCTAAAATGTCCACAGTGAAATTGATATTTCCAAGGATAACAAATAATACAATTTGTTATAAATGACCTACCAAAAATAGTGAACTTTTTTTTTTGAGAAAGGGGTGGTAACTTCAAAAACTGTCATTCAAGCACTAAAATCATTGTTTAAAGAGGACGTTTCCTTAATGTTTGAGTTATTATTGTATCATAAAGTAATATTTAGTAACATTAATATTTAAATTAGATTTTTGAAAATGAAGCATTTTCAATGGTTCGCATTAAGTGAACTATTTGTTCAAATCTATCTCAAGCATACAGAAATGAATAACATGGGAATATAAGGACCAAATTGAGGTAATTGCCGACATTTTAAATATTTCTAAATAGTCTAGTTTAACTTAACTAATTTATCTTATAAATCGACCAAAACTAATTAATCTTAACTCAATTTTGGAACTTCAACCTTATCTAATCTATTTTAAGATAAAAAAATATATATACTGTTCACAGTCAATTTCATATCAAACAAAATTTGAGAAGCATTTCATCAAACAAATTTCAAATAAAATCAATGTAATTGTGGGAGATAATTGAATAAACTGAAATTTTCCCAGGCAAACGTGTCGTTTCTATAATGCATAGATAGAGCAACAGTTAGAGTTGTTTAAGGTGTGGTAAATTGAAAATGGTGTATTAATGTAACTACTTTTAAGTATCGTTTCACCATATTTTTGTTTATTTTTCTTGCTTTTTTTTTTTTGTAACGATATCTACAACACGGTGTAGTCAATTCTCAATTAGCATATTTAGCTCCTGAATATAGCATATTATATTTTATGAGGTTGTGGTTATATTTTAAGGAAGCTTATATAAATGAAGATGGTGTTGCGATGTGTCTTCGATTGAAGTTTAGCTCAATGCTTTTTGTTGCTTTATATTTATAGCATGAAGTGCAACAAATAGTTAGCGTTAACAATCCATTCCCACTTTTCTGAAATAAGAAAACAAACAGTAAGCATTAGAAAATATCACTATTAAAAATAAATATGTAGATACATTTTATATTATTTTAGGAGCATTGGAAAGATTTAAATAGCTTTAGAAATACTTTTGTCAGCCAGAATGAATAAAAAGATAAATATAAATCGTTAAAATATTGCGCTGCGAAATATCTTACTTTATTCAATGACTATTTAAACTTAGTTTGTGTTCGGTATGCAAAACTTTAAAACCAGGCGTAATAAGAAATATTTAATCCCGAAAAGAGGTGGTTAATAAATCTATGACTTCTTTAAGTTACATAAAGACACACTTTTATAGATAATGTATGTATTGACTTTTTTTTTGAGGGCATTAACACTGATTTGAACCACTTCAGTGGCCATAGTAGCTTAAGGTGTCACTATTGTGTTAGACTGGCCTGCAGTTAACGGGAAGATCATGGCTCGAATCCCTGTCGGGTCTATCAAGGGTGGTTATTCCCTAAATGGTTTCCCACTCTCCTTCCACACATATGTGGGTAGATTACCTCTAAAAAATGCTTCCTTCCATCAGAATAATTTATTGTACAACCTGAACAGTTAGTAAAACGCGCTGTTAGAATGTTATATATATATATATATACACACACANTGCTTCCTTTCTCATCTCTACCCCATTAGAGTAATTATCAAATATGCGCATAGCCTGAACGGGCAGTAAAACGAGGTGATTAAAAACAAACAATAAAACAACAGTTTGAATTAAACAAATTATAGTTTTACAGATGATCAAAGAACAAATCATAATTTTGTATACTATATTACTTTTAAGTTTATGTTTACCCTTAATATGGATTTTCGAAGTGACATTGCAGATAGAGAAGATTATTTCTTGTATTTGGATGTAAACAATGTTTAGTTGCATTGATTGTTTTTATTTTTATAGGATTGTTGTTTTAGCCGATAGCTTTATTAGACTTTGAATAAAAAACAATAATTTGAGTTTTCCAAATAATTAATCCCATGGTAAACACAACGGTTTACCACTGGATTATCATAATGTCTCATTTATATATTTAGATGACATTGGAATGTGTGAAGGAAACCAATAGTTTAACTAATACAAAAATTACACAATTTTCAGCGAGTTGTCACATGTTAACACTTTGCTAATTGTTACTTGCAAATTATGATCTACATTGAACCAGGAACTGCAGTAGCCTTGTGATTACGGGCAGTAACTCTACCACATACAACTATCTATTAACATAGCTATATATCATAATCTATGACATTAGGAACTTGGAAGTTTATTGCTACACTTACAAAAGTACGCCTCCTATCCCTATTCATTACTAGTTATAACAAGTCCACCTCATTATATCCTATCCCTATCTTCATCTAGTTATATCCAGTCCACCTCATTACACCCTATACCTATCTTCAGCTCCTCCTCATTCACTCAGCCTCCTTTCCCTATCTTGAGCTAGTTCTATCCAGTCCAACTCAATACACCATATCCCTAATTACGCTAGTTCTATCCAGTCCACATCACTATACCCTATCCCTATATTGAGCTAGTTCTATCCAATCCACGTCACTACACAATATCCCTATATTGAGCTAGTTTTATCCAGTCCAACTCACTACACCATATCCCTATATTTATCTAGCTCTATCCAGAATAGTCTACACATAAGGTGACCGAGCCTGGATGTCATGTCCCTCCCGATCTTATATGCCATACGATTTAAAAAATAGTAAAAAAAAATGAACGGATGATAATTACTCTAATGTGGTACGGATGAGGAAGGAAACCTTTTAGTGGTAATCTACCCACATTTGCATAGAAGGAGAGTGGAAAACAATTTAGGAAAAACCTCTCTCAGTAGCCCCAAACGAGTTTCTAACCCAATCTCCCCGGCATTAGAAGGCCAGGTAACACGAGGGTGACGGATCGAGTGAACGAACTTTTAGACCCTTCGGCAACGGAAAAGGGTCATTCTAATTTTATCCTTCCATCTGCTTCTAGGTCTTCCCACTGGTCTCTTCCCATTGATCTTAGCATATAATATATATCGATGGCTATAAATGAGTATTGAGAAAATTGAAAATGTAAATTTATTCATATTGTAAGAGAAACCATATTTATCTTAGACAATCCGTTTGATTAACAAATGTTTTCGTTACACTTTCAGACAATGTCCAAGTTGTAACTAACATTATTAATTATTCAGAAACATAATTTAGCGCCAAAAGAACATTTCCTATAAAATAGTATTTAATTAACTAATAGTTTCCCTACTGACTATTACTTGAAGGTCTCTTTGTTGACACGGACTGAAATGTCTCCCTCCAAGGCACAGCAGTCGAGCTCAACACAATGAAGTTGACTCCCCCATTCACAATGTTGAGTATCTCGTTGTTTATACAGCTTGACCTGCAGACAGGTGGACAGTTCTCCTGTTTCTTGAACCTAGATAAGATACATAAACAAACAAAACCTTTCTACGTTTAGCTAGAGACTCAAACAAAACTAGAGACATAAGAGTAGCTTGTGTATGCAAACCCTCGGATAATGACATAATTATATTCGTACATGATAAAGTGAAAAACAAAACTCAAAGGCGATCTATATCAGCAATTCCAAACGTATGGACGGTAGCGCCCCCTTTAGGAGAGTTACGTTCCTTTAGAGGGAGTGTTTTTATTATTTTTTAGCACCGTGTTTTATGTGTACTAATTACACTAATGGGTTAGGGATTAGGAAAGTTTACTTTAGAGGAAATGCACCTGTATTTGTGAGGAGGGAGAGTAGCAAATTATTTAGAGAAACCGCCCTCAGTGCACCCGACTGGGATCGAACCCCAATCTCCCCATCTTCAGTAGTCTAGTGCAACACGAGAGTAGCGCGTTAGACCCCGTGGCCACCGAAGCGGGTAGAGGGGGTATTAGAGTGTCTATAAACTTTAGGGGGGCGTTTGGGTTCATTAAAGAGGCAATGAAATTTAGCCTTCTGATGACAGTTGAAATGTTTAGTTTAGATTTTATTTAATACACAAAGTATTCATTTCAAACGGTTTTCCACCAGTTAGAATGCATTTAATAGTCACATGATGCTAAAAAAAATAATTAATGAAAATAACCCATTATTATTATTATTATTATTATTATTATTATTATTATTATTATTATTATTATTACTATTAGCACCGCGTCTTACTACCCGTTCGGGCTATACGCACTTGCTAATGTGTAATGGTAGGGTTATTGTGATATGAAATGGAGGATCTACAGTTTAACGTGGGATCCGAACCACTGTGGAGGCCTGGCATTCCACACATTTATAAGTTGTGATTAATACACGTCTTGTCAGAGGTGAAGGAAGGGTTTGACAATCAGATAAATCTGTGCCGGGACCGAGGATAATAACCCAATAAGTAGTACGTGCGTTTTAGTAATAAAATTCTGAATAGTGGCCAGTGTAATATCAAGGAATGGGGATATTGGGAAAATCAAAACTGTGTTGGTATTGTTATGGCAGGGCCACACAGAGCACGCTAAATCCACTATGTTAACTATATACGCGAAAAATAGTTCCCTATATTGATAGCGTAAGTGACCAGGCAGAGCTGAGTACGCTATATATGCTGTGTTCACTATCTTAGCCATGTCGATTGTGTGTTTTGATTCGTGGCTATATTTTTAAACGTCGCTGACGAAGGGTATGCGCAGTAGACCAGCAGTGGTATCTGCCACAAGCAGCCGGCCGAACTAGTGTCTATTTATGCACTTTTATAGTGTGTATTTATTATGTATGATAATAAATAATGGCGTGTCTGGGCTACATCAATCTGTAGCTCAGTTTGGGGAAAGATTAGCCAGTACTAATGTATCGTTGCCCAGGCCCCAATGTACTAATCGTACATCCTTTCTGTGGAGGCTCTTTCCATGTCACGATGAGGTGAGAGCAGTGGCGCACCTAGGAAGCAAATAGGGCAAAAATGTGTCAGACTAGGACCTTACCAAATGGCTTCTAGGGGCACGTAATTTTCAAAAAATCTTCAGGCAAAGACCATTCCAAATAGCTTCTAGAACATTCATGTTTCTTAAAAAATCAAGGGGAAGACTACTTTAAATAGATTCTGGAGGAAACTAATTTTAGAATAATTTCTGGACAAGGACAACTCCGAAAACTTCTAGAATCATCTAAATGTTTGAAATTTTTAAAGGAAAGACCAATCCAAATATCTTCTAGGTGGATCAATTTTTCTTCCGACGTTTTCCTGAAAAGGATCTTTGGATTCTCTTTGGGCTGGAGGTCAAAACTCTATTTTTATAAATGCCCCCTTCCCCCCTATACAAATAGGATTCCACCACCATTGATTCTTCTTTTCAAATGAAACACTTAAATGCCCCGGTTTATGGGGATAATACTATGACAAGCCTACGATTATACACAGTAAAAGTTCCTCAAAAGTTAAAAATTAGAAAAAGTTCTGGAAAAATAATTTTGATACATTGTATCTAGATTAAAGTTACTTTTATTTTAGCACCGAGTCTTACTACTAGTTCGGATTATACGCTTATGTACTAATTACGCTAATGGTTTTAGAGATTAGGAAGGTTATATTTAGAGGAGTTATACCCGCATTTGCATGGGGGGAGAGTGGAAAAACATTTTCGAAAAAAAAACACCCTCAATACACCTGACCGAGATTCGAACCTTTATCCATCCGTAATTGGCAGTCTAGTCTACTGCGAAAGTAGCGCGTTAGACCATGAGGCCACCGAAGCGGGTATGAAAAGAATTGAAATAGCATCTTCGCCTCCAGTAGTTATGAATCTGTGCCCCCTAAGCCCTCCCCTCTTTTCCAAAATTTAATTTTTGACAAAAACTTGAATGTTTGCTCGTTTCCCCTCAAATAAAATTTCTGGTAGTGCCATTGGGTGAGAGGATGACAATAGTGCATATGATGGGGTGTAGCAAGTGAATATATTAACCTAACTTAAGCCCAATTAACCAAAATCCTGGTGACCATGGTAATTAATTACTTTTTGAGAAAAATTACCCGATACCAGCTGGGAATCTAACCCGTGACCTCTAAATCAGCAGTCAGGGCCTTTGATCAATACACCACGCCACCAGTTAACATGTCTAATAAGAGTATGACGTTCCTGGAGCAGTTAATTGAAGAAGTAAGGAAGTAACCATTCCTGTGGAACAAAACCCTTGTTCTTTTACAAGCGCAGGACATGTTTGGGTTGGTGATTTGCGTGTATAACTGTGCAACTCTGCTATTTTCATGTTCACTTAGCGTATTCACTTTCTTTTACGTTTATTACACAATGAAAGTTACAACAAAACCTCATCGTCACTGTCATCACTCTCCCAGAGCAAACCAACCGCCAAGAGCTTAGACTAATTGATGTGTCTCCAACAAATCGTAGCTTCCAGTGTGACCACTTGGTATAGCGAATATAGCGAGCATAGCGAACATAGAACACAAATCATAGGTAGCATACATCGCGTTGCGCTCTGTGTGGCTCTGCCATTAGTTGTGGTAACTTAAGGTGGGGTGCTAGTGAGCGTGAGTTTAGGGCAGTATTTTCGAAGTTTTTATAGCATAAACTTTTTTTGGCCAAAATAAATCAAATTTTTCTTCTATAGAAACATAGAGTTTAGTTTTCCGTGTATGCTAATCTCAACAGTTCTTTAATATCTGTCAAGGGTGTCCTAGAATTTAGTGACAACTTTTTCTCTTCATTTAAAAAGTTTGTCACCAAATTCCGCTATGCTCATCACAGATATTCAAGAACTGTTGAGATTAGCATGTGCAGAAAACATAACTATGTTTCTATAGAAGAAATATTTTATATATTTTGGCCAAAAAATGTTTATGCCATAAAAACTGCAAAATTAATGCACTAAACTTTCGCTCACTAGCAGACAAATGTACTCTATTTGTTAGAGGAAGGCCAAATCTAAAGCCCTCTTTCATCAATTCTAGTCTCATAGTTTCGCAAATATGCTTAAAAGGTCGTTGAAAATGACATTTTCACACATTTT
The DNA here is from genome assembly GCA_902151455.1 of Timema bartmani. Classification (NCBI taxonomy): domain Eukaryota; kingdom Metazoa; phylum Arthropoda; class Insecta; order Phasmatodea; family Timematidae; genus Timema; species Timema bartmani. The sequence continues at coordinate 13,198 of CABFWB010001851.1, forward strand.
TTTTCTATTAATAAAACTTAAAAGAAAAATAGGGTTTCCGGTCGGGTGATCTGAGGGTGGAATTTTCCTAAATGGTTTTCCACTCTCCCGTCATAAAAATGCTTTTACGCTTCCTCTATACCCAACTTTCCTCATCTTTAGTATATTAGCGCTGTACATAGGCGTATAGCCCAAACGGTTAGTAAGAAGCAGTGCTAAAAAAAAAAGACACACCGCATTGAAGTACCCTGTGTTTAATAAACATAATTATTATATAACTATTTAATAATTGTAAAAATATACTTCCACTGTAGCATGATTAACTATGAAGCATGCCATCAAATAATTGACATAACTTGCAAATGGCTCAATTACGTCTTACTATCCAATCGGGTAGTACGCACATGTCCCAATTACGTTAATGTGTTAGGGATGAAGATGGTTGAATTTAGAGGAAGCATACTCACTTTTATGTGGAGTAAGAGTGCAAAACCATTTAGGGAAAACCACCCTCAGTACACCTTACCGGGATTCGAGCCCCAATCTCCCCTTCACTGGCAGTCCAGTCTATTCCGAGAGTGAAGCCTTAGAGCTTAGACCAGGGATAGGGAACATGTGACCTTTAGGCTACATGTGGTCTTATCAGGTGTAGGATAAGGCCTTTTCGCATATTCTGTCAATTATGTCTCTTCATCATCTATAAATGATATATTCTCAAACTCAAATTATATTCATACAATATAATAAAATTAAGTGTGTTATTAACTATTGAGATATTTGGTTTGTAGAACTAAGTTTTTGAGGGATTTTCTATTATATATTATAATCCTTATTACATGCGAATGTATATTTTTCAGCATGCTTGTACAGTACTTATATAGGCCTCTAAACAAAATGAACCAAGCTCCATAGAGAGCACAATATAGAAGAAAAGAATAAGCTGTTACTGTCAAATATTTTAAAATTTATATATTATTTTTTAAACTTATTCCTCTGTGAATATATAATAATATATATAAGAAATTGATATTGGTCCTAGTTAAGGATATGTTATCAAAAGAAAAGTATCGATACTATAGTCTATAAAAGTAACGGAAGAAAAATATTGATACCGTACTAGTATCAAAATAGAAGTATCGATAACAGTAAGTATCGGTATAGAAATTTTATTCTATAATTTTTTTTCTATAATAATATATATAAGAAATTGATATTGGTCCTAGTTGGGGATGTGGTATCGAAAGAAAAGTATCGATGCTGTACTCAATAAAAGTATCGGAAGAAAAATATCGATACCGTACTAGTATCGAAATAAAAATATCGATAGCAGTAAGTATCGGTATTGAAATTTTATTCTAGAATATTTTTTTTCCATCCATAATTCACTTCCGGGATGTGCCATGTTTAAACTACATTCGTCGTTTGTATACTTTATCAAGATAGATATTAACTACTGACAAACAATAGAAGAATGTACGCCCTGCCCTGCTTCATCTGCTTAAGCATCCCAAATAAACTTTTCTGCTTCATCTTCTTAGGGCACCCTTGAGTTGACTGAGTTCATTGAGCTCTACAAAAGATTATTTTGTTTAATTTGTGATGACCGTGCTTATTGATAAAGGAAAGAGTCGTAGACTGGTCGCCACTCACCCCGTCATGCATCAGGATGTATTGATAAACAAATATGAAAGAACAGCTATGAATTGTGATGAGCTGGAAGAGATTGAATGGCTAGAGCTGCTTGTCACACAGAAAATGAGTGAGGATTGAAAAATAGTGCCATTTGTTTTCCTCCACAGTCCACCCTAGTAAACATTTAATCCCAGCATGAGTGAAGATAACAAAAAAGTCGTTTCTCTTGATACCGATCCGATATCGGAATGTGAGTACTAATATCAGTAAAAGTATCGAGTAAAAAATTACTAGTGTCGATATTAGTTAAGTATCGATACCTTTTTCACATCCCTAGTCCTAGTTGACTTACAAGGAAAAATATCGACCAAAAATCCGTTCGCTCCATTATGGGTTACTAAAAAGTAGTTAGCTTATATTTAGGTAAAGTAGGCCTATGTCTTTATAATTTGGGCAAAATGTATTGTACATGAAGTGCCCGGCCTTATGAGAAATCTGTGACGTGATAATATGTAGCCTTCCAAGGTCCAAAGATTCCCCAACCCTGGTTTAGACCATTCAACCAATGAAGCGGGACCCTAGCAAATTAAATTGCATCAATGTAAAGTTGGACCAGAAGCAGAGTGAGGCCCTTCGTCCAACGAGGAGACCAAAACTAAGCGATTAATCACTAACGACCAAACAACCAATCACCTAGGTAACTTTTGCATTTAAATAATGCTTCATTCGTCTACCAGGAGACTAAGACTTTAGCGCTGGGCGATACATCATGTTGGTCACCGGGCTATAAGTTGCCTGTTAGTCATTGCGGCGTGCACTTGTGTGAAGTTATACGCAGTGTTTTATTTCATTTGTGCAAGCTTGAGTTTCGGTCTTTTCGCGTTTTTCCTGCAAGTTTTCACTTCTGGCTGACAAAATGCCATGGACAATGTCGAAGAAAGAACAAACGGCTTATGTAAACTTTGTTTTAGAGGTAGAAAATCACCCCAATTTTAACAACTTTTTTTTTTTCCAAAATTCGGATGAACCCAAAAAATTTTCCGGGACATTTTAAAAGCTTTTAAGTACATGTAGCCAACAACCAGGTCCTCATCAGACAAAGACATTCTCGTGACTGATATAAAATAGGTTTCTTGTGTGGAAGAGAAACGGGGTAACTTAAAGTAAGTGACCAGTAGCCAGCGATGTATCACGTCACGTTGGTTTTCTCGGTGGACGAAGGGCCTAACAGTTTGTTTTCCTGATTGCAAGGAAACTATGTATAGTGAATTGTTTAATTTCTTCATTCAGATACAGTAAAATATATTTTGAGAATCCACATTTTCATCCTCTGGTGCTTTAATGTTGTGTGCGTTCATTTGTTTTTATTAAATAATAATAATAACTTAATTCTACTTGTGTAAAAGATACTTTTCAATGAGCAACTAGATATTGTCAAATGTTACAAATACATTTTTCAATTGGGTGCAAAATTTTTGGTGCCACTCCGACAGCCATGGTAGACTGGGGGAAGGGAGAGGGCAGATATTCAAGTACAATACATTCTCAATTTAATGTCAATGTTTGAGTCGTTTTGCCTGATGTGTTTTATAGGGCCTAGGTCACTTTGTACCATTATTGGTGGAAAATTGAGATTAGCCGTTAGTATCGTCTTGTCTGGTTCACCAACGACTCCGAAACCTGAGTTCGAATTCCTGTCGATTATACTGAAATGGTGTTTTGTAAGTGGTTTCCCATTCTCTTACCACGATAATCTGCGCACACCTCCTCTAAATTCTACTTTAACAATCCCTATCCCATTAGTGCAAATATGCTGTCAACCCAGACGGGCAATAAAGGCCGATACACACAGAATGCTAAGCTAAACAATGATCCCTCCTTTTACTCCCGAATTCAGTGCTGTTTCTTTCTGGTCTGCTCCAGTGAAGTTTAGTTATGATGGCGTTCTACAAAATGTCCTGTTTGAATTCAGGTTATAGTACTGAGTAAAAAAAGATGCAGCTGTTTTGGAAAATGAAGAAAATTTAAGAGGTGGAGGTTTGACTTGTTCAATTAACGATCCCATTTTAATATAAAAACATGTATTAAACATAAAACCTAAATAGAATATTACTTAAATACACTTGAAACAAACTGAAAACAAAACTTCAAACACTTCTTTAGCTATTTTCACCAAACCAGCACTGCGTCTGTTCAACACGAAGCCCAAGCTGCGTTATGCGCATGCGTGACGTAAGATGGCTCGAGATGGGAGATGGAAAAATTGACCGATCAGCAATCGGAAAAAACATAGCGTGACGTGGCAAGGCATAGCTTAGCTTAGCTTTCTGTGTGAACCAACACATTTAAATACATAAGCCGCTATTTTTCTAAAAAGTTAGCAAATCAAATCTTAACTTAGCTTAGCTTAGCTTAGCTTAGCGTTCTGTGTGAATCGGCCTTAAGACGTTGAGTACCCGGGGGTAGGTTATCTGTGGGTATAATAAAACTAATGTATCTTGGGATTAGCATATTATTATGAATCGCCATCTATTTCTTTGATACAAAAGTGTATATTTTTGTCAGACACAATATCGACCTATTGAAGGGTCTAAACTGACAATTGAGGACTTTAATAGAAAAGTGTTGACCTGAAGATGTGCAACCACCATTAAAATCACAGCAATTTTTACCGGAAGTGTAAAAGGTCACCCACCTCAACGTATCTCCAGAACCGCTTGGGATATAGGGCCCATCTTCAGGTGGGAGGTATCCCTTGAGATCCTATCCAAAAAAAATCCCCTCCCACCACCAGTGCCACTTCCTTCCTCCCAGACGCATCTATGGAAAGATTCCTTCACTCCTTGACAGACCCCCTTCCCATACGTTTTTCTATTTTTACCTAAGTTATGAGCGATTTTCTCACAGGTTTGTTAGTTGATTTTATATCGTTCATTATAATAACCTAATTGGTGTGTCTTTCATACATCCATCTTGTTGGACCACGAAAACGTGAGTCGGAGTGATCAATTTACCTCTGTATTCCACACCTATTTACTTTGACACAGGGATTGTTCCTTTTGCCTCGAATAGCAAAGCTGCCTGCTACCCTCGCAGCCATAAAAAAAGAATCCACTGGAAGGATTTCTCCTCTAAAAAGAATTGTACAAATGCCCCGCTTTCACTTAATAAACTAGCGTAGCCCAGATAATGGGTTGGATCATTTTTAAGGCCAGTTCTCTCACAAATCTTGATTGGAATTTTTTATGCCAGGGTATAATCAAATGCATTGTTTCGCTGCCCAGATATCCTGCTAGAAGAAAGTGAGGAAATTATACTGAAATGTTGAGAAGATTCCAATAAAATTTAGGGATGTCAATAGTAAATATTTAACTAAAACCTGTATTAATTTAACATACCTTCATAACTATGGCAAGGTCTTCTCGCTGGCCCTTCTTGCTATGACTCAAACCATCAGTTTTGTAGTAGGAAGAATAAGCACAAGCTGTGGAATCTCTGAACCGTTCACTGGGCTCCATTTCTTGCCCGGCGATCATAAGGCTCCTGGACATAATCACATAGGCTAGCTACAATAACTATATAGCATCACTTGTGCACCCATGGGTAGAAAGGTGGGGCTTTTATCCACCTTCCCCCGATCCCTCCCTCCATCTCCTCCACCGAGATCACAAACAATTGTTATTAAAACCATAAAACGTACTAAGCGCACTTTAGATGAATCGAAGCTATAGGCTAAATTTTAGTACAAACCTTACCACTTAACACTTAAAAGGTATAATGTTATTTTCACCCCAATAGTGAAACTGCCCATTCACGAATTGGTCAAATTTTTGTTCATTTTTGTGAACTGACCTCTTCTATTGACCATTTAAATAAATGGGCAAAAATTGAATTAACTCTTGCCCACTGGAACTTATTGTACTATCTGTTACAAGCTTAACTGAAATTAGTTTTAAGATATTATATTAAGCTAGACCATCCTAGCTTAACCTAACTTTCCATTCTAAAACGATTAAAATTAAATTAACTTAAAGATCAAACCTGTTATTCACTTGTCCATTTCACGTACCGGGCAAAAACTCGTCCGATTCATGAATTGGGTAAAGATTGGAACTGTCCTGTTCATGAAATAGCCATTTCATGAATTGGGCAACACGAGCGCTAGGTACCCATTTCATGAAATGGACGATTTTTTTCCCCGATACTTGAAATGCACAAGTGAAGAAGCCAGTTCACGGAATAAGCAGGAATTTTCCCAATTCATGAAATGGCTAATTTCACTTTTGGAGTGTAGCATATGTACTATATAAAGACAAGACAAATTTTGACATTTTAAATTAAAGCATTTTTGTTTGCTGGTTTTCAATTTGGTTACTAAAGGGTCAGCCAGGTAATAGTCTAATATATAATACGTCATCCCCCCTCCTCCCTCCCTAAGGCTACCCAAATAGATAAAGCATGTTTTTTTTATCCAAATCTGACAAAAGGATCATTGAGTGAGTTTGCATCCCTCCTCGACAAACCCATCACCCTGAAAACAACGTGCATACTCTAACCCTGTAATGTGATTGGATTTAAGTAATCGACAAATACTATAGAACATCCTAATTTTATAATTATACAACCTTTACCCATTAATTAAATAAACTTTTTTAGCTTCACGTCTTACTAAACATTCGAGTTATACGCCTTATGTACTAATTACTCTAATAGGCTAGGGATGAGTAATGTTGATTTTATAGGAAGTGTGCTTGCACTTATGTGGAAGCAGAGTGGAAAACCATTTTGGAACAACCTCCCTCAGTACACCCGACCAAGATTTGAACCCTAATCTTCCCGTCATCGGCAGTCTAGTCTAATATGAGAGTGACGCCTTAGTTCATGCAGCCCCCGAAATGGGTAGTATTAACTTATGGCTAAGCCTAATTTAAAATATGTTAAAAATTACCTTTACACTTGACAAAGTGACATACAACCCTCATTACATATTTATCTTAACTACCATAAAATATAACGATATTTCCATGCACCGCGTTTTACTATCTATTCACTCTATCCGTATATTTATACTATTAGGATATTGCTGAGGAAGGTATAATTTTATTAGTGAAAATGTACCCTCCTTTATGTGGAGCTATAAGGAAAAACAATTTAGGGAAAAATACCCTCTTTGTATACTATCGAGATTTGAACCTCAACTTTCCTGTCACCGACAAAATCATACCAATCAATGTTAACGCCTTAGACTTCATGCCCACCGATGCAGGTAGCAGAAATATTATTATTATTATTATTATTATTATTATTATTATTTTAACAAATTAAATATAACATGGTGTAACTTATAGTGACGAGATTAAAAAAAGTTCTAATCAATCATAGGTCAATATTAATTAAACACCACTAAGAATTTAGTATACCATTTTGAGCTTCAAGTAATGCACTGAAAAGGAAATTAAATTTATTAAGGTTATAATCTTCACCGCAGATAGTTTATGTCTTAAGTGGTGCAAGCGAACTAATTGAAAAACTGATTATGTTCATGTTTTGATCATTTATAATTGCAAGGTGGTTATGTCATTTTACCTCCTTTATGATGATTTTTATAAAACCTTTTCAATGTTGCTAAGGAGAGTTGAATTGAATGTTTGATAATAAATTATATGTTTTACGGCTTGTTGCATTACTATGTTTTTGAGATGCATCAATCATTCAATGATAACAATACATTTTTGAGACACGGTGCTAAATGCAATACTTTGTGATAACTTATAATGAAAAATTGGATTTTAAAATGAAACTAAGTAATCCTGAATATGTTTGAAATAATACGAGTATATAGAATATAAATGTATGTATGTATGTATGTATGTATGTATGTATGTATGTATGTATGTATGTATGTATGTATGTATGTATGTATGTATGTATGTATGTATGTATGTATGTATGTATGTATGTATGTA
>CABFWB010001851.1:27706-89534 GCA_902151455.1 Timema bartmani
AAAATAATTTCCTACTTTCCCTACACGAAAATGTGGGTACACTTCCTCTAAATATAGCCTTCCTAGTACCTAAAACCATTAGCGTAATTAGTAGGCCTACATAAGTGTATCATATAGCCCTCATGGGTAGTAAGACACGGTGTTTGAAATAAAAATCTGACATTGCGCCTGTCCTGTTCTAATAAAAATAGCATCCAAACTGTAAGACGCGAGGCGAGCGTGGTTTGTCAACATTTTCCCAAATTCTCTCCCGACAAATAAAACGGGGTGTACATTTTGTTAGGTTATTTTATGCTCTATATAATATGTGTTGAATTAATCAAACTTGTTAAAGCCGTTTTCAAGTAAATAAACTGTTGACGTGAAATCCTATGTACAAAGTATTCTTCTTCTTTCTAATTATACTTTCATACTATCTTTGATTTGTTCTTAAGAGCTCGTTCTCACAGATGAGCATCATTTCCACTTTATTTAATTATAGATTGATTTTAAAAGTATTTTAAAAATTGACGAGCATTGATATAGTATAATACTGTTTATAAAATGATGATAAATTATATCACCTATAGTTCAAATATATTTGAAAAAATAAATTTTCTTGAAGTCTTCCGTATTTGCTTTATTACAGTTTTTGTTTGCTATTCATAGTCCTTGCCCGTTAGTTAAAATTATCCTAAGCCTTTATTTCGTGTTCGACTTTCCTCATTTTATTTTAAATTGTTTCAGTAGTTATTTAAAATGATACGCTCTCGCTAAAACATCCCCATAAACGTGTCGCCTAAAGCCAACGTTTTATTAATATTTAGCGCTTATGCCACACTAACCAATTTTCAATTATCCATTTCACCTCTATTTTATCCAAAAGTATGTGCATTATTTCCAGCTTTATTAGTGTTTTAGTTCAAAAGTGAAAACTGCTAAAATAGCCATTGCTTTATGAAAAATAATATAATAGCTAGAGATACTTAAGCTAATAATAAGAGTGACGTGGAGTTAAATGTAAGGATATATTTCTAAGGCGTAGAATGATAAAAGGCATTTATATAAATAAAACAATTCAAATTGAATGTATCTACTATTGGTAGAGTCGAATACTCATTAAGTTTCGGAAGTAGGGATGTGGTATCGAAAGAAAAGTATCGATATTATACTCATTAAAAGTATCAGAAAAGAAATATCGATACCGTACTATAATTGAAATAAAAGTATCGATAAAAGTAAGTATTGATCTCAAAGTTTTATTGTGGAATTTTTTTTTCTATCCCTAATTCACTTCTGGTATGTGCCATATTTTAACTACATTCGTTGTTTGTATACTTTATCAAGATAGATTATTAACTATTGACAAACAATAGAAGAATGGAGGCCCTGCCCTGCTTCATCTACTTAAACAACCCACATAAACTTCTCTGCTTCATCTTCTTAGGGCACCCTTGAGTTGACTGAGTTCATTGAGCTCTACAAAAGATTATTTGGTTTAGTTTGTGATGACAGTGCTCATTGATAAAGGAAAGAGTAGAATGGTCGCCACTCACCCCTTCATGCATCAGGATGTATTGATGAACAAATATGAAAGAACAGCTATGAATTGTGATGAGCTGAAAGAGATTGAATGGCTAGAGCTGCTTGTCACACAGAAAATGAGTGAGCATTGAGAAGTATTTATTTATTTTATTTTTAGCACCGCGTCTTACTACTTGTTCGGGTTATACGCTTAAGTACTAATTACACTAATGGATTAGGAATTGGGAAGGTTGAATTTAGAGGAAGTGAACCCGCATTTGCGTGGAGGGAGAGTGGAAAACCGTTTAGGAAAAACCACCCTCAGTTCACCCGACCGAGATTCGAACCTCGATCTACCCGTCCTCGGCGGCCTAGCTCAACACGACTGGCACATTAGCCAACTACGCCACCAAGGCGGGTTATATAGAAGTAGTGTCATTTGTTCTTCCTCCACAGTCCACACTAGTAGACTTTTAATCCCAACATGAGTGAAGATAACAAAAATGTTGTTTCCTTCGATACCGATCCGATACAGGAGTGTGAGTACTAATATCAATAAAAGTATCGGAAAAATAGTATCGAATAAAAAAAATACTAGTATCGAAAGGAAAATATCTATATTAATAAAGTATCGATACTTTTTCACATCCCTATTTGGAAGACTGAATTACAAGTATTTAACCATTAATTTGGATTTTTTAAATGACTATACACTCTGCTTCGACGCAAATGTGAGAACACGCCCCTTAAATGTTTCTTTCCTCATACCTAGAACATTAGCGTAATTAGTGCATAAGAGTATAGCCCTAACGGATAATACACGGTGCTAAAATACCCGATGGCCTGAAAGTCATCATGTAAGCATTAATTTTACAGTAAAACATTCGTTCCAGTCAATGAAAAGACCCAGATACTCAGGCCCGGATTTAAGGGAGGGTGACAGGGGCTAGCGTCCCAGGGTCCACAAGTCAGGGTCTCCATAAGCTGCTGCAATAGAATATCCCACCCTCTACGGTGACCACGTGGTCTAACGCAATACTCTCGCAGTAGATTAGAGTACCGAGGACGGGAAGATTGAGGTTCAAATCTCAGTTGGGTGTACTGAGGAAGGTATTTCAAAAATCGTTTTCCACTATACCTCCAACCAATTGTGTGTACATTTACTACAATAGCCTTCCTAATCCCTAAAACCACTAGCGTAACTAGTACATAAGTGTATAATCTGAAAGGGTGGTAAGACATAGTTCTAAAAAAAATGAAAAATAAAGATAAAAATCTCATTTCACTCTATATATTACAGCCATGGTAAGATCTTTTTTTTAAAAAAACTAACTCATTATTTCAATTTGTATTTATTTCTGACAAAACATTACTTACTTACCAACGTCACGTCCGTCAAACAAATACTTCACACTGTGATTCCGAAATATAAACAGTACCCCATGGATCGCAGCGAATCTAGTGGCTAAATATATAATTATAGATCCAATTTATCGTGATAACAATCTATATTTATTTAAATAATTTGTAAATAAAGAATGATATTGTGAAAACGTTGAGAATAAAAAAATTTGTTTAATGTTGGGGCCTCCAATTATTTACAGCCACAGGGCCTCCACAGCTATATATCCGGCCTTGCATATAAGTTACTATTTAACCCAACACTGTTATACTATTGATCTTGATACTGTACTTCTTACACGCAATATTATTCCCCCACATAGGCTACTCGTGCGCCCTACTACCCAGCTAGTTCAAGATAGGGATAGGGTGTATTGAGTTGGACTGGTTAGAACTAGTTAAAGATAGGGATAGGGTGTATTGAGTTGGACTGGATATAACTAGTTCAAGATAGGGATAGGGTGTATTGAGTTGGACTGGATAGAACTAGTTCAATATAGGGATAGGGTGTATTGAGTTGGACTGGATAGAACTAGTTCAAGATAGGGATAGGGTGTATTGAGTTGGACTGGATAGAAACTAGTTTAAGATAAGAATAGGGTGTATGAGTTGGACTGGATAGAACTAGTTCAAGATAAGGATAGGGTGAATTGAGTTGGTCTGGATAGTACTAGCTCAAGATAGGGATAGGGTCTAATTAGGTGGGTACTGGATAGAACTAGTTCAAGATAAGGATGAGGTGTCATGAGGTGAACTGGATAGAACTAGCTTAAGATAGGGATGAGGTGTAATGAGGTGGACTAGATAGAACTAGCTCAAGATAGGGATGAGGTGTAATGAGGTGGACTGGATAGAACTAGCTCAAGATACGGAATGGATGTAATGAGGTGGACTGGATAGAACTAGCTCAAGATAGGGATAGGGTGTAATGAGATGGAATGGATAGAACTAGCTCAAGATAGGTATAGGGTGTAATGAGATGAAATGGATAGAACTAGCTCAAGATAGGTATAGGATGTAATGAGATGGATAGGCTAGAACTAGCTCAAGATAGGTATAGGGTGTAATGAGATGGATAGGATAGAACTAGCTCAAGATAGGTATAGGGTGTAATGAGATGGATAGGATAGAACCAGCTGAAGATAGGTATAGGGTGTAATGAGATGGAATGGATAGTACTAGCTGAATATAGAAGTATGTGGCGTACTTCTGTAAGTGCGGCAATGAACTTTCGTGTTCCCAATGACTCAAGTAAGTTTAAAAAAAACTGTGTTTTACCTTTTCAGAAATACATTAGTTCACACATTACCGACTGTTATCACTAGGGTGATCATTGAGGACTAAGCTCAATTGGGTACTACGCAAGGTGTTTAGCCGTTGATGGCGATAGTGGAAACGCATGAAGCGTGGATGTGGCACTGTTTCGGATCTTCGAAGTGTTACAGCTGATAGTAAGCAAACAAATATTAGTCTAATCAATCATTTAAGAAAGGATTAGGTTTACATAACATGAGTCACTTAACTGAATTGACTTAAAATTGGAATGGAAGCCCAGCTTGTATGAACTCTAAGGTTTCAAGGCACACAAGTGTTGATTTAAAACCTAATAATGTTAAAACCTAGTGCATACTTTGCCATTATCTACAAATTAGCAATAACAAAATTTGAAATAAACTAGTCGTTATTTTGTCAAAATGCAAGAAACAACGATGAAGTGTCCAAACGCCATGGTGACTGGAATATGTCCTTAAGGTTACTACCAAGGCTAACTGCTAATGAGAATCGAATTTAGTTAAACAAGAGAGAAATTAAATTTGATTTGTTTTGTTTTTGGCCTAGTTCTTGTATATACACTTTGATCAAGAGTCAGTATTCATGAAAATATAAATAATGGTAGATTTACTTAATTCTTTCTGTTGGGTTCTTGAAACCACTTATTTAGTTTTTGTTCCTCCAATAACCAACCAGAAAAGTTGTAAAATATTATATTTTCTTAGTGTTTTTATATTGATTTGAGCGTTCTACAATACAACAACTCTTATATCCTACTCTAACGCTTTTAATTCATCCAGTGTGTAGAAACTAATAAAATAAAAAAATTTAAACACGTGTAGACTATCATTATAATACACTAAGCCTTGTATTTCAATAATGGCCTTCACCTTTGTGTTTCAAGATTATACCGCTGCTAGCGCAGTATGTACCAACGCAAGGAGCCTATAATTTATATAAAAGTCTTCGTCTCAATGGCCTGAATACTGTACGTTATTTGGGATAGCAGTCACACTGATTCTAATCAATAATATAATGGAATAAGAATGAGAATAGCTTTTTTTATATAGAACCACGTCTTACTAAATGTTCAGGTTATAAGCTTATGTACTAAATTACTCTAATTAGTTGGAGTTGAGGAAGATAAAATATGGAGAAAGTGTACCCGAATTTGCGTGCAGGGGGTAGGGGAAAAACATTTAGAAAATATCACCCTCAGTACACCAGACCGGGATTCGAGTCCCGAGCTCCCTGTCATCGACAGTCTAGTCTATTTCTAGACTAGATCAATATAATGATAAAAATAAAATGGTTAAAAAGAAATACAGTAGAGCGTCGGAAATCCGGACGTCAAAAATCCGGAGCGTCGCAAATCCGGATCGGTGGTGAGAGCAGCTCAAGTCTTGTACAAAAAACAATTAAGGACTTTTTTACCCAGTAAGTTTCCATTAGTTACTGTAAATTCTTGTTTTTTCTTCTAAAAAGTATTAGAGAGTTACTAATCTAAATTACATAATGTACATGTTCTTATTCAATATATTTTATTAAAATATTTTGTGTACTGTATTTTTCGAACCCTTTAGCCTCTATTTTGCAATATAGTAGACTCCCGAGCGTCATGTATCCTCTAGTCAATACATTACGTATGTATATAGTTAGTGAAAGCACATTTGAAAATCCAGACAATTCAGTAATCCGGATGGGTCCCGGTCCCGATCGAACCGGATTAACGACGCTCAACTGTATAACTAAAAAAGATTCTTTGAAGCTTAATGCAGTCAATTGGTGGATATTTAAATCGAAAATTTTAGTTTGTGCAAAAATGGGACGTGATGTAAATTTTTTAACTATTGTTACTGAAATCAGCACCCAAAAATCTATAAGAATCTGTGATTAGTTTTCAAACAATTTTTCCATTGCAGACCTGTGTAATCAGAATAGTAGATACAAAAATAATATGGTTTAATTTTATTTTTTTCTAATTTTAAAATATCCTTCAGGATTTGAAGGATTCTAAGAGTTTTAAGACCTCTCCTAATAATCATCATCATCATCAACAACTGTTTCCAGCCTGTGGTCAGGTCATTTTAGTAAAATGCATCAATCTTAGATCATGCGGCCGCCGAAGAATGTATGAGGATAGGTTTTCTTAGCACCGCATCTTACTACCCGTTTTGGTTATACGCTAGTAGGAGAGTTGTTCTCAGAGTAAGTACACCAGTATTTTCTTGTAGATATGTAAAAATCGCTTTAATCACCCTCAGGGATTTTTTTATAAATTGGTGTATCTAACGTTTATACTATGAACACGCGAAATACGTCAACACAAACATTAGAAGCTTAACTAATACTGGAACCAACATTATACCTAATCCCTCAAAGCTTATATAAAGTTTGAATCCTCTTCGGGTAAAGGATGGCAATGAAAGCATTGCCAGTCATGTTAGTAAGCTGACGATGATGATGATGATGATAATAATAATAATAATAATAATGATAATAATAATAATAATAATAATAATGGCGTGTCTGGGCTACATCACTCGTAGCCTTGTTTGCGGAAAGATTATCCAGTACTAATGTAACGTTGCCCAGTGGACGCCCGAATGTACTAATCGTACATCCTTCCCGTGGTGGCTGAATATGTATTGATTCCTACATATACAATCTAACACATTAGTTCAGTCGGTAGCGTGTCTGTCTACTAAGAAAAAGGTCCTGGGTTCGATTCCTGGCATAGCCGAATGAATTAATAATTGTTGAAATGTGGGTTTCCCCTTTCCCAGTGAGGAATTAACGGCCGGGGTCTGGATGTTGTGTATATCCTAGAGTGAAGTTAGTTTATAAGTCGTGAGCTGATATTATCGGCCGGTTCAGAAAGTGCAAGTTAAATATCTCAAATAAATCAAATACATGTTCAATTTCGTGAATTTAATTGCTTGCTCTTCTTGTAAATCTCACTGCTTGTTAAATATTTTATAGACTTTGTTAATAATTTGTCTAAATTAATAATATTTTTTATTCTATTTGATTAATTTCTCAAACCTTATATTAATCTCTCCTTACTAAACTTTCACAAAGGTTTTTCAATAATTATATGAAAGTTAAAATTACATAAAATTATTCAAATATACATATAATATAATTCAATAATTACATCAATGTTTGTTGAGATGGTCCTTCATTTGAGATACTAAGGTGGGATGAATGGGGACGCGATAAAAGGCCAGTATTTTTGCAGTTTTTATGGCAACACTTTTTTTGGTCAAAATAAATCAAATATTTCTTCAGTACAAATATATAGTTTAGTTTTCTTCACATGTTGATATCAACAGTATCTCTCATGAATATGGTGGCATTATCTAACAAACTTTTTAAATGAAGAGAAAAGGTTATCGTTAAATTCCAGAACACCTTTGACAGATAATCAAGAAATTTTGAGGTCACCATATGAAGAAAATTAAATTGTATGCTCATACTGGAGCAATATTTTACTTATTTTGGCCATAAAAACTGCAAAAACACTGTCTTTTTCTCTCACCCCTCCATCCCACATTAAGACGATCTCAAAACCTATTAGACGTGGTCTTTTATTGAACCTACATGAAGACGCTTGAACAATAAATCGTATCGACGTGTGATTGATTTTCTTTAGTCTTCACTTTAAAACAATTAGATTCGGATCAATTTAATTGACTTTTCATTCAAAGATAACTACTTTTTAATTTTGTTGTGTTTTTTAAAACATTATATAACTGTTTCACTGGTCTCCAATTCCACCGGTTTCTAAAATATAATACAAAAAACCGCACTACGATGCGACGTCTGTTTCAAGTTTTATTAACCTTCATTTTGTTAAGTGTTATCCTATGGGTGCAACGGGATTTTTAAACTTATAAATAGTATCACGATAGACTGGGAGCTTAATAAATTAACTCTCTTCAGTGGCCGCATGGTCTAAGGAGCTACTCTCGCAGTAGATTATATTGTTGATGAAAGGGGGCTCAAAGTTCGAGTCTCGGTCGGCTGTATTGAAGGTGGGTTTTTTCTATATGTTTTTCTAAAATGTTTTTCCACTCGCCCTCCACGAAAATATGGGTATACTTCCAATAAATATAACCTTCCTCATCCCTAAAACATGATTAATAAATGTATAACCCGAACGGTTAGTAAGACGTGGTGCTAAAAATAAACAAATCTAGATCACCAAGCCGAAGAATAGAGTATTTGAAGAATTTGGCCTGCATTCTAAGAAAAAGGTTTGAGAGACATTTTATTTCAATTTTACGATTTTGGACGTTTTGAACCTCAAATTTTTAATATTTTTAATTATTCTTTATATAGTTTTTTCTTTGGAGACGGTTTAGATGATAAATATTATTTGGTGAGTGGGAGCAAAGAGGGAATGGTGACACGAGACTCTGACTGTTCGAAAATGGCGTATTGAGCCACCTTTGTTGGGGCTAACCCCAAAAATATTTCAGTCACAGACCACGGCGTATGTCTTTTGGTAATAAAAACTACAGTAGTAGATGGAGGAGCAAATATATATAAAGTATATTTAAATCAAGTTTACTATTAAAAGTGTAAAATATATATATTAGTCACATTAAAAGGTTATAGGTTAACATATAGCCTATGAACATTAATAATAAATCATTTGACTTTGACTTCCTCGCCTTGACGGCTCCCCCAAACAAATTCGTTTTGGTAAGGTATCCCCCTCGTGCCTCTCCCCCCTTTCACCTAGTTATGGCCTTGGGGACTTATTATTGTGTACATAATTTAGAAGAAACCTTGAACTAATATTTTGTGTGTGCAAAATACTTTTGAACCAATGACAGATTGAGAATGAAAATTAGATTTATTTCATTCAAATATACCAAAAATTTATCATTTTTAAGAACGACGTCGTTAACAGTTAGGGTTAATTTTATGTGGATTTTTTTATAGCACAACGTTTTACTACCCGTTCGGATTATACGCTTATGTACTAATTACGCTAATGGTTTTAGGTATTAGGAAGGTTATAATTAGAGGACGTGTACCCTCATCTGAATGGTGAGAGAGTGGAAAACAATTAATTTCATGTGTTGAAGATAGTGAAACTAACCTTGGTTTTGTTGCCGCGAGCCGCTGTTCTGCGCCCCTTGAATCTCGCAAGGTCAGTAGGGTTTTTTCGGAGTGCCTGTGTTTTCAGACAGTTGAGTTCGTACACTACTACTGCTGTTGCTACTTACAACTTCACATCCTAGATCCACCCCAGACGTGTGTCACGGTGCAGTCAGTAAACCTGACTGCAGCACTAGTTGCCATATTGATTTATTTCAATGTTGCTATGAGACCAGCGTCATACCGTCGCGCATGTCCATTTGCCTCACATCCACCAGGGGCCAATGATAGTCTTACTTCATGTTTTATTAATTAATACAAAAACGTGGAAGAACCATTTCAGAAAGTATAGGCTAAACTTTAAAATGTTTAGCCTAAATATGACTTTTTAAGTTTGCAATCAAAATTATAACGGTCAATTAACATTTTTTAATAAATATCCTAAATTTGGATATCGTAAGTTTAGCATATAAAAGTTTCCAATTAAATGTCATAAATTAAATATATAGTATACATTTGAAAAAATAATTTTTTTATTATTTTTAAAGATATAAATAACATAATTATCCGATACCTTATATCAGTCGGTAAAGTGTCCGCCTTCTGAGCTAATAGTCCCGGGTTCGATTCCCGGCGTGGCCTAAAAATTTGTCATTGGTGAAATGTGGGTTTACTCTTTCACAGTGATAAATTAACAGCCGGGGACTGGATGTTGTGCCTGTCCTAGCCTTAAGTTAGATTATAGAGCATATGAAGCTACGGCAGGCCTAGCAAGCCGGTAGTGTAAAATATATGGCTTAAATAAAAACTGACTCAGGCCACAGGCTGGAAACAGTAGTGGATGTAAAGTAAAAAAGAGATAGCATAATTAAACATTTCAATTTAATAAACCAATAAAACAAATTCATAATATTTATCATAAACGTAAATTTACTAACATAATCTCTGACATTAGGAACTCGAAAGTTCATGGTCGCACTTACAAAAGTACGCCACCTATCCCTATCTTGAGCTATCTCTACTTAGTCCCCCTCATTACACCCTATCCTTATCTTGAGCTAGCTCTCATCCCACCTCATTACACCCTATCTCTATCTTGAGCTACCTCTACTTAGTCCCCCTCATTACACCCTATCTCTATCTTGAGCTAGCTCTACCCAGTCCACCTCATTACACCCTATCTCTATCATGAGCTAGCTCTATTTAGTCCACCTCATTACACCCTATCTAGGTATATCTTGAGCTAGCTCTACACAGCCCACCTCATTACACCCTATCCCTATCTTGAGCTAGCTCTACACAGCCCACCTCATTACACCCTATCCCTATCTTGAGCTAGCTCTACCCAGTCCACCTCATTACACCCTTTCTTGAGCTAGTTCTACCCAGTCCACCTCGTTAAATCCTATCGCTTTCCGGTACATTCTAATGTTATCCTCCCATCTGTGTATAGGTTTTCCCAATGGTCTCTTATAGGGCTGGGCCGATGCCGATTATTAATCCGATCATCGGCCGATTATCGCATAGCCGGCGATTCCGATGATCGGTGTTTGAATCTCCGATTATTTATGCCGATTATTCTAAATGTGTGGGTATATTTTAAGTCCTAAAAAATAATATTTTATCCCTTCTCTCTAGTATGTGATCTTTGAATAATTAGCTTGTTCTTAGCGACTTACGTTCGAAACAAACAGTACATCCAACATTCCAAACAAAATATATCAAAATAAAATATATATTTAACATAGGTCTTTTTCCAATTTATGCACGTTATTAGAAATAAAAATACTCACAAGTAACAAATTTACTAACCATAAAAATAAAATATTAGCAGATCGGCATTGTTTTATATCGATTTATTAAAGATAGTTATAAAATGAAATGTCAGACGCAAGAATACCGTGCATGCACACTACATTTTGTTTTACATGGAAAGATATTCTATTTTCTTTTTTTAATGCTGTGCATTCAAAATGTATGGGTATATTTTAAAATCTTAAGTCATAAACATTAAATATCAATTTGAAAACTAAGAGATAACTTTAAACATCCATTCCCAGGTATATGAACACCAATTCTCTTTTGAGTTCGCAATAAACAGGGTAGCCAACGCTCCTAAAATAACAAATGAGAATATGTATTTTTAGTTTTTACCGTAGGTTTTATTCCAATTTATGCAGATGCACATTATTAGAAATAAAAACACTCACAGGTAACAAATCTAATAATCATAAAATGAAATATTAGCAGATTGATGTTGTTTTATTTCTATTTGTTAAAGATGCCCAAAAAATGAAACATCTGACGTAATAATCTCGCACATGCGCACATTTTGTTTTAAATGGAAACTGTTTTTCTTTTAATGCAAGTACAAAACTTTCCACTGGTAAGGAATTTGTTTCGCTCATATTTCAATATGAAGTGAATTAATATATATTAATATTTAAATTTTACATTTTCTTTAATAGTTAAAAGTAAATTAAAATGAGTTTTATAGTATTTCTTAAAAAAAAACACGAAAAATAACTTTCGTTGCACATTATATTATTTATTATTTATTTTATCATATTGAAGTAGAGATAGGCAAAATCGTTATTATAAATGAACGATTCATTGTATCTGGTTCAGTTCAATGATCCGTTAATTTTGACCCGTTCACCGTTTATTCGATTTTCTAAAGGTAGTTTTTATTTAAATGTAGTTAAAACAATGTTATTTTTCACTAAGATTATTTAAATTGTTAATAAAAAGATCGGATTACTGTTTAAAAATGGTGATGCCTTTTTATTATACTTTTTTTTAAGAAACCACTTATTTCTATACGATATTAATATTTAGTAGTTAAATTATGATGGAATGCTTTGTAGAATCACAAAAACCTATGTTATGATATATCTAAATCACAATTCACAAAAATATTACGATTGTTAAAAATTGTTTAATATTGAAGCCATATTTTAATAGACATTGGATGTAAAAATTCCTATTTCATCTAAAAACAAAATAGATGTAGGCCTATTCTCCTTGTGTGCAAAAATATGTGTGCCTTGATTATTTTTTATCATTAAAATTAAATTTAAATTTGCTGATTATGATTTGTCTCTGTCTAATGAAAGGGTCAGTAGGCCTATTTAAACATACATGTGAAATCATATTTTAATTATCTAACATGTACCGGTATATTTGCTATTTATTCATGTGATTTGTTTTTGTTTAGTGACAGGTTCACTTGTCCTAACAATAAAAATTAAAATAATAATTAAACAACCTTTACATTTTAAAAGTTTCTATTTAAATGTTACTAAAACAAACCTATATTGGACATTATAAAACTAGTTTGTTGTTTTTTTGCTTTAAGGGTCATTTTACTTTATACACTTATTAAAATTGAAAATAAAAATAATCGGCATCGGTGATCGGCCTAATCGGCAACAAATGATCGGCATCGGACTAATCGGCAAAATAGCTGATCGGCCCAGCTCTAGTCTCTTCCCATTGGGTTTGCCAGTCAATACTATGAACACGGTTCTAGAATCTTCCATTCGGTCTGCATGTCCTGACCACCGTAATCCACGAGACTTGACTATCATAACAATGTCTTGTGATATGTACTAGGTATGTAACACATCATTATGTAAACTATCACTATGCGAACTCCTTCACTCCCCATTAGCCTTTCCCTTGTTTTCGAACAACCTAAATTTGTTTTCGTCATGTAAGTTAAGAGACCACGTTTCACAACCATAGACGACAATCAGTAGAATTATTGTTTTGTAGATTTTGAGTTTTACTTTCCTTGAAAGCAGGCGAGATGACAACTTATTGACCGAGTAATAGCATGCATTTCCTGACTTTAATCTTTTCCTAATTTCCAATATAATATTGTTATTGCTAGTTAAAATTGTTCCTAAATGTTTAAACTTATTAAATCTGTCAAATGACATGCTGTTCGCAATAATCCATAAATTATTGTCCTCAATACATAGCGAGCCAAATTGCATGGAACCACAGTGTTTATTCGCAAATGTTCTAATTTTTAGGATTGAAATGTAACAAAATAAATCCCTATAGGGATATGGTGTAATAAGGTGGACTGAATGAAACTAGCTCAAGATAGAGATAAGATGTAATAAGGTGGACGGGGTAGAACTAGTTAAATACGAGGATAGGTGGTGTACTTTTGTAAGTGCGGTAATGAACTTTTGTGTTCCTAATGCCATAGCGTAAGTAAGTATGTGTTAATATGATAAAAGCTAAAACTAGTCATTAGATCCAGTAGGCATAAGCCTGAATTGAAGCTGACTAAGTTTCTACGGTTTACTTTAAATATAAACAAAACATAATTATAAATTTTATTTATTATTTACTATGTAAATAACACATACCACTAGTTAGTATATAATATAAATACGGGTTGTACAGTACATATGTACATTTTGATTTTAGAACATATTTAGACAGTTTTAAAAACATATTTGAATGGATATTTAACAATCTAAGCTTGAATGAATTCAGATTTAAACGTTCTTATGCTGCCGCGGACCGCAAGAAAAATATGTTCAAATGTAATTTATGTAAATGTCTATCATAAGTTTGATAGGTATCATCCTGTTGAAAGCAATATCCTTGGCCCAGAAACAAATTATATATAAAATATGTGACCTTCAAGAAAGTGATATGTGTTTACTTAGTTACTTTCACATAATTAAATCTATTTTTAATCACAAATTTAGGCAATATTGACATTGCACGTAAGGTACAAAGTCAAATATTCATGATTCAATGAATTACTATAAGCATGCCTGTTTTCAATGAAATTGGATAATATATATGTATAATGTATAAATATATATATAATTTTACCTAACTTTGGACACTTTTCATATTTAAAATTTACTCCAGGTACTAACCAATAAACAAATATATCCTTAGTAAATACTGTGTATACAATAAGTTTAGTTAAATTTTGATTAAATATCTTTTTTCCAACATGCTGCCCAAATATGTATACAGGTATTATTAAAATCTGGACAATTCAATTATATTATATAGGTATACTGTATTCCTAATGAGTTTGGTTGAAATAAAAACAAATCATTTGGATGGGAATTGTTTTGTAAATTTTGGACACCTTGTTTTGATAAATACTATCCTCTAGGGATAAATCGTTATATATTATTAAAATAGCTTTTATAACCAATGTATTAGCATGATTATGAAACTCATTATGTTTATATGTTTATTATTTCAATAATTTGTACTCGACTTATGTGCATAATTAAATATAGGGCTTATATGATATAAGAAATACATAAAACTAGTACATATTATACATAAAAAAGCATTTAACCCACCACCCCCTCTCTTTGGCGCCATAAGATATTTCACGCCAGAAGATATTTCATACCCCTGAATCCATATAATTATATAATTGACTAAACATCTTAATTTTATATGCAACAAGGTATTGCTAAAACATAACTTTGATTTAATTTGCGCGTGTCATGTCAGAAGAATTCAATTATACAATCAGTTGAATTTGTATCAAACTGTACTATTTATCTATTGTATTATATTAAACTCTAAATTTAAACTCAAATAGTTCGTTTATTTTTAAAGATTTTTTTAGCACCGAGTTTAGCTACCCGTTCGGCTTATACGCTAAAGATTTGTTATTAATTGATATGACCACCATAAATATGTTGTGTTTTTAATGAGATGCTATTTTATTCAGTCATTCCTTTTTATTTACGTTTCTACAGTAGTTTATAATGGTAGAAATACCACTAGAGCCCTGAAATAAGAAAAGAAAATGAAATGATTGCGTTAAAATTGAACGAACTGGAGGACATTATTCAGAAAATAGAATAAATTGGGGACATATCCCGACGTAGATAAGAAAGGATTACATAAGACCTGCACACCAAGAGTGGGATGTGACATTTGTTCCAACCAATCTAAAAACAGCTTGTTCAACATTGACATGAAAATTTAAACTCAATTTGAAATGATATTATGATTCATAGCAATGGACGATCAAGGGAGTATTATAGGGGTGAAAGGGGGAGTGAACATTGCCGAAAAACTAATTGATATAGTATTGTACCTAATTCCAATTTAATGTAATATTTTTTATCCTGCTGTCTATAGTAGATTATTTATTGATCCATAGATGAGCCTTAGATTTCACACAAACACTAAGAATTATTGTTAATCATTGATTTATTAAATAGAGAAACAAGATAATATAGCGTGTATTTATAAATAAACAATATGCTTAATTCAAATAAAAAATACTTTCAGATGTTAACCCAATAAAAACAAATAGCAAATAAATGTATACATTAGAAAATTAGTACGAACCCCAAACATATGCCCTAGAGAGAAGATAAAGAGTAAAAAGTGAATGACCACTAATATTGTATATAAAATAAAAAATAAAAACACACATAACACAAGGTATAAACCTTTTATCACAAGGTCCTAACCGGAATAGATTTTCGGGAAGAAGTGGGAGACTTTGGGAGGACAGAGATCAAGATAACATATTCCAGTACGAGTTTCCCTATTGAAACAAGCACGAAAATATCGTCCGTGTGTATGGGGCATCTTTGTCAAGTTACACTACTCCCCTTCCGTGACCCCCTACCCCGACCCCACTCATCCTCGTCCCGCAAACCCTGGCTACGTTCATGTGTTAGTAACATATAAAAGAGGTAAGAGTATTTCAGTAGACAACATAAAATAATAAAGATCAAAGCTGTATCCCCAAATTGATGCCGTATAGTCTGAATGCATTTTCCATAAACCAATTAAATAATGTACGAACACTATAAGTCACAGCATGATTCGAACAGTGTGTTAAAGAGATGGGGGGGTCACATCCCACGAGATATACCCGAAAGAAAAAGAAATGCATAAGTTTAGTACACATATAATTCAAATTTAATTTAATTTGACTTGCAAGAGTTTCTCAAGGTATGTGAAGCCACGTTACTCTCTACATGGGTGTTGGGATTGGTTTATCCCAAGGACCACTGGCGATAAGTGTTTCTCTTATACGATCAGGGCTTTGGGGCGCTTGGTCCCAGGTCAATCACAGAGTTCTTAGGCTCCTTTATAAGAGTATTGATGGCTTATGCCGGTGGGAGTCTAATTTACTGGTGATGGAGTGTCGGGGTTTGAATCCCGATCAAATTCACTGAGTATGTTTTACTTTGAATTATTTTCTACTCTCCCTCTACGGAAATATGGGAACGTTTCCTCTCAAATTCTACCTTCCTCATTCCTACCCTATTATATTATCCGAATTGGTAGTAAGACGCAGTGTAAAAGAATAAAAGAGAGAACCGTTGAAATCCGGTAGCTTGTTGCAGGAGGATGCAAGCTTCCGGAAGTTGTCCATGATACACGTATCTTCAAATCTCGTGGTAGAGTCCTATTTGAGACGAACCAGGGTGCGTCAACAATCATTCTTAAACAGTGGTTCTGAAAAAGCCACATCCTGTTTATGTGCGTGTCCGCCAGGTAACACCGCGTGGGACAGTCAACAATAATTGGCCTGAGAAATCGTTTGTAGGCCTACAACTAGAATAAATGTATTCCAAGAGAGGACCAAACAAAGATTAAGCCACCCATTCTGGGGATGGAACGGGTTGTGTGCGGGGAAGAGGGGGATCTGTTTATTTTTTGTTGGTGAATAAATAATAGCTAGCCCATCCATTTTATCAATAGTAATTTTTCCAAGGATGTAACTTAAATAAATTTGCACTTTTTATTATTTTTATCACTGACCGAGCAAAGCAAAATTATTATTTATCTTGAGCATTTGTCATTTCATATATCTGTCTGTCTCTCTGTCCGTATCTTCATCTTGGTTCCGAGATAACTGTCAAATACGTGGACCAATCTTAACAAAATTTAGCAGGGACATTCTTTGAACCCAGGCCAAACAACATATGCACTACATGGTTTTACAAGCTGGTTATTCGTTTCAAAAAAGCGGCCACTCATAAATTTGAATATTTGTTTATTCCACGATAACTGACAAATGCGTGAACCAACACTAACAAAATTTGGTAGGAATATTTTTTGAACCTAGTCCGAACGATGTATCAACATAGATTTTCAGTTTATCGGTTTTCATATGGCGGCTGCTCAAAATATGTTTCGTTTAATAGCTCATCTCAAGTATTTAGGGCGTATGTTTTAAGAAATGTACATATATTATGAGAGTGACGCTTTTAAACACGTCAACCATTGCTATTCACTATGAATATAGGGTTACTATTGAATACAGTATTAATTTGTTTTTTTGTTTTACTTGATAGGAACAGTAGTGCTATTATTTACGTAGTTACAAATCTCTCCAATAGGGACGTTCTGATACTATTGATACGACACCAGAATCGATACTTTTCTTTCGACACTAGTATTTTAGTATTGATACCAACCATTCGGTATTTAATTAATATCAGTACTTTTTACGCAGTATTGAAATATTTTAATTTACCTACTCTATCAAAAATGAGTTTTTATTTGTTTAAAATTTTGAACATGAATGTGAAACTTTTGTTACTTTGAGGATTCTTTCCAGCATTTAGATATAACTTTTGTTTCCGTAGTATTAGATCATATGATTTTTAATAATTCTGTAAACTCTATCCGGGGAGCATAGAATATATTCTTTTTATAATTATTTATAAAATATATAAATTTTTATCTTACTACCGCTTTTATTTTTATATTGATACTGGAATTACAATGGTACTGAAAAATATCGATACTTTTCTTCCACTATGCTTCTTGTATTGATACTTCTCGTTCATTTTTTAGATACTTAAGTATCGATATTTTTCTAGTATCACATATCCCTACTCTGCGGCACCCCTACATTGATATCAATAATATAACTGGATTGACATACACGTGCACATTCCAAGGACAAAAGTGTGACGCTCAAGTGTATCGTCTGCTACACTGAGTGGGGGACAGATTTAACGGTTTCTTTAAATGTTCTTATGCGAAAACATATCTATGATGAATAAAAGTGTTATTGTTTGAAAATAGTGAAGTATTATACCACACTTTCCTGAAGAAACATTTACATTAAAGGATATACAATCCAGTTTTACAGGTAATACTGTACAAATACGAATAAAACCTTAGATATTTCAATTTTTATGTAGTTATCATCAATGTTGTTTACAGTCTGCCACGACTACACTTATATTTAAAGTTGGTTATTAGCTTATATATTGGTTTCAGAAACCATATTATATTGAAAGTTCGATAAATATAATGAACAAGGTATCTTAAAACTTGATTACATTTGTTTGAATGACAAACTTTTTATAGTTGCCATGCATTCAAACTATCACTTAGGTTATAGGCTTGTGGAAAGTATTATTATTATAATACCTGTTTTTTTAAGTTGGCTCATATCTTTCAGAAACCATATTATGTTGAAATTTCGATAACTTTAATGAAACAAGTTAGCTAAAAACTGTATTACATTTGTTTGAACGACACACTTTGTGTAGAAATTTTACGTTCAAATGATAATTTAGGTTATTGGCTTGTAGGAAGTACAGTATCTACTAAACGCTGATTTTAGTAATAATCCCAATCTGTAAGGCTTTATTTCGCACCAGAATACTATCATATATATAATATTTTGGTAGGATGAACGGCAATTTAGAACATAAATAGAAATCTCCTTCTGGAAGGTCTTTCATCCTAACCAAACACAACTATAGGGTAGGATTCTGGTACGAGATAAAGCCTTATAAGTAAGCTTCCTTCAAAAATCATCGTACATATTAGGCTACATCAACTTATTTAAAGAATAAACTAACCAGTTTTGAACTTTTATATGCTCTTCAAAGCTTTAACTAACATATTTATTTAATTTAACCACTCACACATTAATGTATATCATATATTCAATCAAATTAATGAACTATGTCAAAATGCCACATTGCCTTGTACGGGTGAAAGAGAGAAAGAGATACCCGAAAGTTTCTTTCTCTCTAACACAATGATATGCAGATGACAGCTCGAAAATTTCAGCCACAGATGTCCATCCAGTTATATTATAGAGATCAATGCACCCCTATGACACTCCACTTAAAACCCATTGTAAAAGTTGATCAGAACTTGAAGCTTTTTAGTTGCACGATTTGCCGCTATATGAGAAAGCATTGTGATCGTTGCGGTTACACTTAAGATTTATAAGATTTTATCCTTGCACAATGGCTTTACAAGTCAAAAATAAAAATAAATGTAAATTTCCGAGTTGTTTTAAAACGGACGTGTCAATGTTTATCACGCCCTCAAATTTCGAGAGACGTGAATTGTGGGAGAATTCTATAAGGAAGATTTCTGGTCAAGAGAACTTTAATATAAAATCTAATGATAGATTTTGTGAAAAACATTTTTGGCCAAAAGATATTGTACGAGAGTGGATAGTAACAGATGGTGATGGAAGAATTTTGCAAAAGGTTACTGTGCAATTGCTTTTATAATTTAAGGTTAGTTTTTCTCTTAATTATTTCCACATTGTTTAACCAATGTGTGGAACAAAAAAACTTCTGCTATAGTTGGCTGTATATTGATTTATACCAGTGCTTTTTCTAATGCCTTAACTTTAGACATTATTTATAATCCAAAATGAAAAAGTGCATTTTTTAATTGGGAATGGTTCTCTAGAACCAATACAACACTTTATTTCCTCAAAACAGCAAATCATTAAGACTTTTTCATTAGGCCCTTACAGTTTATACTTGCAAGGAAACAGCAAATCAAATGATAACTTACTATAATCATATTTAGGTCTATTTAATATAATTTTATTTTTTATTACTCTAACTTCTCACTAAAATCAAAATCCAAACACAGGGCCTTAAATGACAAGTTGTTTATATGACCACTATTGTTAGAAATTTTAATTTATTTACTCATGAAAGCTTAAGTAAGAAGGGGACGCTGCTCAAAAATTATATCCATAAATATGAAACTTTTTTTGTTAAATATTTAAACATTCATAATTTATTATATCAAAACACTCACAAAGATATGGAGAATCTAAAGAAACTAAAATTATAAATATTGACTTTTTTTGTATTTAATAAACAGTTGAAAACCAAACTCACCAAATTCAAGGTCACTTGGCCATTTCAAAATAGGCATATTATAAAGGATAGAACACTTAACAAAAGCATTCAAACTTTGATTCTGCTTCAAGGGGGACTTGGCACACCCCTACTAACTTAAGAAACAATGGTGGTTAGAAAAGATGACATAATAACTTATAAAGGATCAGGTGTCAAACCAAGGGTTAGTGTTGTCTGTTCACGTATTTGGGCTTAATTTTGCCAAGTGGTTTAAATAGTATAAACATAATTATTATTTAAAGGCTAAATAAATACAGATATATTAGGCCTATTAGGTTTTTAACCAGGTTTAGTGCACTTAGACAAGTACTTTTTTTCAAATATTTAGGCCCTATCTTTTTTACTATACCAAACAGTGTTATTAATTATATTAAACACTCCAAAACACATGACGTTTAAATAATAAAACTACTCAGAACCTAAAAATTAGAAAATAATTAATTTTCTTGTATACTTTACTATCATTGTGTTAACTGTACAGTCAGAAGTAACGAGAACAAGATGCATTCATATTTGAATGTAGCCTATAGCTAGTCCTTAAAACAAACATACCTTAGTTAAAAATCCAATAAAACATTAAGTTTAGGTTCTAACTTAGCTCATGGGTTTCCAACTTAAAAGTGCCTGGGGGCCACAGTTAAAGCCACAATTTTAGTGGTGGTCCGCATCATAATCAGCAAATTTTTGTGATTTTATAAAAAAACAAACATAAGCTATCATAAGAAAATATTATTATGTATGTAATATGTATTATATTTATGGTGCATAGTGGATGTTTATTTTTAAATTCAATTATAAGCCTATAAACTATATTCTATATTATTATGAATATAGATTAGTTAACAATTGTACTAAGCTTATATTTATTTGTATTTATTTTAGGTTGACCCTGACAAGAATTTAGTGAAGTGGAATCATATTCGAATATTGTATGAAGCTGATTGTAAGCACCCTGCAGCTTTACGTGTGTGTCCAAAATGATCGAATGCTCATATAAATTTGACAAACACAAATAAGATGAGAGTACGTCTTGCTACACAGGTTATCTATAACTAAAAGACACGGGCCAATATCTTGGCTCATCCATTAATATGAGCATCTCCTGAACTAAGGATCCTGAGTTTGGTGTCTTGTTTAGTAATGTTTGGTTGTGTTTTAATTCAGTATTTATAATATTCATAATAAAATATAGTTTATGTTCTTATTAGCACCCCATTTTACTACCCTTATGGGTTATGTATAATGTTAATTTATGATTATCAATATTATTTATTATTAATAATAATAATAATAATAATAATCGACTTTAATGGCGAAGTTAAGGCTACCGCCTTTTCTTGAATTGAACACAAATCTTTATTTTGCTTTTGAATCCCTACTCTCTAATTTGAATTTGAATATTGAATATTGAAAAAATCATAAAGCTTAGATTAAATAGAAAAATAATATAATAGTAGAAAATAGAAATATTAGATAAGTGACAGTTTAATTCTAATCGAACACGAGATTAGCGCGTTAGACCATGAGGACACTGAGGCGGGTAAAAAATTAAGATTATTAATATAAAGTATTGATTATTAAGGTGAATGTAAAAATACGCGTTTTAAGTCAAAATTGCCTTAGAAACCATAAGTTGTACCGAGGGCCGCGCCGGTTGGATTCTAGTTTTCCCCGGATGACAGAACTCTTAGCTGCACCTATGGTTTAATTCAATAATGAAGGCATTTTGAAACTATGATATTTTTAGACGTTTGGAAATAACGATTTTGTTTAAAATGGTTATCTGGGAAGTGTTGACATGACAAAGAATAATGTTTGTATTTTGTATTCTGAAAAGTGTTTTTTTAGCACGGTGTCTTACCACCCGTTCGGATTATATGCCTATGTACTAATTACACTATTTGTTTAGGAATGAGGTATGTATGATTTAGAGGAAGTGCACCCACATTGGCGTGGAAGGAGAGTGTGAAAACATTAAGTAAAAAACCCTTAAGTTGAACTACACCCAACCAGGCCCACGATATGATGCCTGATCTGACAAGCCAACAAGACTATTATCAGATTGACAATTAGATTGCGTGCCTGCCTATGTGGGCTTGGAAAAGCAACCAAGAACAAATATAAGAAATAGTTTTGAAATTAATAATTAGTTTACACTGATATTTAAGTAAGTTTGTTATAAAGTTCACCAACCACTAGAGAGATTTGTATTGTAGGGTGTCGAACACAAAACTCTTTTGGATATATTATTTAAATATATATCATGAAATGTACTAAAACAGTAATGAAAATCTTTCTAAACAAATAAAAAGTAATTTGATGTTATTGGTTTTAAAAGTGAAAAGTGTTAAATTGTAATTGTGATGGATCTAATGCAACTTTCCATTATGGCTGGATATAGTTTACGACAGTTCGTTCAATAATTGCTTTAGCTACGAAAGTAGGTTAGATTTATGAGTCAGTCAAACTTTCCACAAAATGTGATTCCCGCAAGCACAACAGCAGATTTTTCAGAAATATTGGCGGTGACTGGATTTCGGAGGGGGGAACAGGTTCTGCCCTTAGTCTGGGCCAGAAGTATGAGTCATTAGGTATCTATTTATAGTTTATGTGAATTGCTTTGAGCAGGGGTGGGGAAAGTAGAGGCTCGCGGGATGAAAAGGTATATTGAAAGTTGAATGAGGATAAAAAATATTGTTGGGAGAATTTGTCAGGATCAGGATGTTGATTACTGTAGAAAAAGGATGATGGGTGGGAAAGGAAGGTAGAATCAGGGATGCAACAATTGAGCAAGACATTACAAAAGGTTAAAAAAAAATACACAAGCATGCAGGTAATCTTAAGCCCTTACACTTTAGAAAATTAAATGGACATAAAATATGATTTTGACGTAAGAGCGATTTAAACAGACTTTTAATTAAAAATAAAGTTGTATATTTATTCCCTTCTTAGATCAAATTGGGAGTTGTATATGGTCTAGGCCCGCGAATACATATATTGTTGGGTAGAGGATAATTGGGCCCATCATGGACCCGCTTTGTGCTCTTGACACAAATTCAGGTTTGGTGCCTGAAGCACCTTAAAGAAGTGTGTAATGGAGGATTTTTCTTAAAAAAATCCTGTTCTCCCCCAAGTTTTAGTCAAATTGCTCAGATCTTCAGGGTCTAGGCCTATGCACACTTACATGGTTAGATAGAGAATTTAATTTAATTTTAGGGCCCCGCTTTGTGCTCTTGACACAAATTCTTGTTTGGGCGCTGGAGCGCCTTAAACAAGCGTGTAATGGAGGATTTTTCTTAAAAAAAAAATTCCGTTCTTCCCCAAGTTTTGGTAAAATTGCTAAGATATAAAGGATTTAGGTCTATGCACACTTATATGGTTGGATAGAGAATTGAATTTACTATTAGGGCCCCGCTTTGTGCTCTTGACACAAATTCTGGTCAAATTGAAGCCTGCTTTTTACCCTACACTCCCCAAAATAAACGTAAAAATCTTATATTGTAATATTCATCTAGCTATAGCAGCGCGCTCTTTAAAATCCAAGTTAAAATTCATGTAGCTACAGACGTTTCAACTGTTTGTTCTAGTAACATATTTAGTTTATTACAAACGTGAACTTTACCCTAAGCTCCCCTAAATAAACGTTTATGTGGATTAGTGATGGGCACAATCGAGTAATTCTAAGAATCGAGTAATTACTCGATTCTTTTTAAAAGATAATCGAGTAGTCGAGTAATTTTTAACGAGTCATTCTACTCGAATCGTCCTGTGGTAATCGGTTGGACAACATTACTCGGGACTCGGGAGTATTGCAATGGAATTCGATACTAATAACATGTTAATAATCTCTTCCTGTAGTAGGCAGTCGACACTGAGAGTGACCTCCACCCTCTTATTTTCAGGTTTCACGTTGCATGTACAGTCAATATGAAAGTATGCGTTTTAAGAAGTGTCTCACAAAAATAAAAGTTGTGTGCCCTTTTTAATAAAATAAACTTTTATTCGTACTTTTATGTTAAAGGAAGTGATAATAATTGTACCTTTATAAAAGTGAAAACAGCTTTAA
Organism: Timema bartmani; assembly: GCA_902151455.1. Lineage (NCBI taxonomy): Eukaryota > Metazoa > Arthropoda > Insecta > Phasmatodea > Timematidae > Timema > Timema bartmani. The sequence continues at coordinate 52,235 of CABFWB010001851.1, forward strand.
TTTTTTTTTTCTATTTTGTAACTTACTATAATTAGTTTCAATTTATAAATTATAATATTTTACTAAGGAGAAATTATAACCAATAGAATAGTTAAGAAATACTATACTTTGTTTCGCCCATGCGATTGTGGAAATAAGACTGCCGAGGTGCCGAGTAAAAAAATCGAGTAACTTTCATCGAGTACTTTTAAAAAGAATCGGAAATGTGATACGCTAAGCTAGCATGCTTTTCGATTGTGTACTTTACATCTGCGAGGAATTTGTATTGAGAATGCATGTGCAACATTTAAACCATAAAGGGTCATTTTTGCGTAGCAGCAGAAATTGTTGATTAAAAATGAGCTCTAAGGGAATATGCTTTTTAAAAGGAAATAGTATGGTAAACAGTCCAGCCAATAAGGTCGATTACTCACTTAGCTGGTAAGAAAAGAGAAAATAAAATAATAACAAAGTCCGAGTAAAGTTACTTGAGTAACCACGGAAGAATCGAGTACAACCGATTACACAACACAATCGAGCTACTCGATTATTTTTACTCGATTGTGCCCATCACTAATGTGGATGTGAAATATTTCAACCCCGTTCCAATTAGTATGATTTATTCCGGTAAGATTATAGATTTTGATGGATTTCTTTGAAAATACTGAAGAATATGGCCCAAATTTGAAAATATTGCCCAGCAATGACCAAGTTAAGGAACTTCAAACAATACTCCGCGATAGGTAAGAGTTATTGTAACCTTAATGCTGGCTACAGCTATTAAAATATTTTGTAATATTCGAAATGAACACGAGTTTATTTTAAATTTCGCCTAGATATAAAAGTATTATGTGTTAAACCTATATCTGATTTTTTGTTATTTTGTAGTTAAATTCAACTTCTTTATTTGATTTGTTTTTCACGGAAAACATAAATTTCCGGATCTTTATTGTTAAACACGTTTTTCCATGCTTGTTTGACCTGATTGTATGCATAGGCTTACCATAATATTTTCCTCTCAAACCAGGACACTTTTAGGGTTTTACTGGAACAGAATCATGATGCAGAACCCCATTGGCCTGAAAGGGTAAGAATTAAATAGCCAAAGCTATTATTTTTGCATTTAGTGAGGATTACTCCATCTAGATATATTCTGAAAATTGAAAAATGACACATAGACACTGGAATCGAACCCGGGACCTTTGGCTTAGTACGCCAATGCTCTGACCACTGAGCTATCCAGGATTCGTCCTGTGTCCAGGGTAATTCTTCACTCATTTTAAGGCAGAGTCTATGATGAAAGTTTGGAAATCATCGGCTACGAGTATGTGATTATATTAATATCACGAGCTATCAGATAGCGCAGCCATCTTCGAAAGACAAATCCTGGATAGCTCAGTGGTTAGAGCATTGGCGATTTAAGCCAAAGGTCCCGGGTTCGATTTACGTGTCCAGGTGTCATTTTTCAATTTTCAGAACTAAAAGGGTAAATTAGCACTAACATATTGTTAAAAGCTCCCCCCCCACTCCATCCCTTACCAATCCAAAGGATGTTTGTGATATCATTGGCGCTATAAATTTTTGAAAATTAATTCCCATTTAAAAGCTATTTTTGATCATTTATTTAGATTAAAACTGAAGTCAAACTCACTCAAAGAACTATACTTGAATGTATTAATGTGAAAAGTATGAGTAAAAATATTACATTATAAAGTATAATTTACTATAGACTACTAGATTTAACATACTTAAAGTCTACAGCTAACAACACTAATTATCTGGTAGAAACCAATTGTATTTGTAACTTGTGTGAACTTTTTTTTTTAGAAATGCTTTGTTATTGTTTATCTTTTCATCAAATTCATTGTAACTTATTTCAATGTTTATTTTGCAGTACATTAGGAATTTCACTGTTGATTCTACCATTCTTCCTCTTTCTTGAGACCACACATTATTCATCAGCGATAACACCCTTTCAACAGGAGCAGAAAATGTTCTCCCCAACTCGGCCGAGGCTAGATACAGAAATTTTCTCGTCTTTGAAGTCATTGAATATAGTTGAACACACTTTTCTTCACAATTTAAGTTTGTAGTTTTCAAAGTGTCACAGTTTGAAGAGCAAAATTCCTTGGCAACTACCATTTCACACACCCCCACCCCCCCCCAAAAAAAATTATTCTTTTGTTGGGTTGTTTTATTTAGTGAAGTGTATACACAAAATAGCAAAGAGGGTTTATTTTCGGTAATTGATACAAACATTTTAAACAAACCATGTGTTTTAACGTAAACGTAATGTCAGAAGTCGGTAAAAAATCCTATCCACTGAGTCCTTATTCATCGCTGTAGGCTTTGTATTAGTTGAAAAAAAGGGATGTTGAAAACAGAAATAATAGGCCTAACTTATATAGGATAAATGAAATGTGTTTAAATATAGAAAATATAAGCTAATCTCAAATATTGCTCTAGTTTTTCTAAACAAAAAACTATTCAGAATAATTGCAAGCTATCTTTTAATATAAGTTTCTCATTAGTAAATATTTTTAATAATGATAACAAAGTTTTAAAGTTAAATTACTTATGAATTTGTTGTTGTTCATTTGTTTTGCACGCAACGCTACAAATATTTACCAACCATTGGACGTGACCTTGTTTTGGCCCCTTAACAAGGCTCAGAGAGAATTTTTTTGGAAAATGAAGCATTCTAGAAACCATAATATACCAAAAAATGAGTTTTCACACATTCAGTGAAAGCTCTAAACAATTTCAACAGAGTAGGAAGCTGTTACGAATTGGATCTGGTCAAAGTGTCTCAGGAAACAGATCAGGCTTAAGTGTTGGTGACACCGATTATGAAATGGTAAATGGATTATTCATCACAAAATGAAAACACTTGTTTCCAAACTGTAAAACTAGAATAATTGGTTCTGGCCAGATTTTTATCTAGCTCCAGAAAATAACACTGAATTTTGGTATGTTTGTAGGTGGACAATGTAATTGAAGGAAATCTGTTAAATTGATGTGTAGGCTATTATGTAATTCAACTCAAATCAGGTGGAATATTGTAAGGCAATTGTATTTGTTCATTAAAAGAAATTGAAATTGAAATTGAGACTATTGAAATAGCTACCATATAATAGAATTTAGAAAGAATTAATGTTTTTAAATGAAAAATCGATTCCAACCATGTAAATTTAATTTTTTTAGTTTAGTGAAGAAAACAGAAAACCACACTTCAATATGTTGTGCTGTCTAGTCTGAGTTTAATCACACCTTTATGCTAGACAATTAATTTGATGTGACATATACTGTTGTAGAATTGGTACTAAAACACTATTTTTATAACAATTATATATTTGGTTTTAAAATACTACATTGGTTTAGTTGATTAAAGACAAAGTGGCTCATTTAATGACTGCACAGATATCTAAACAATTCTCGTACTGGTGTAATCAATCTCACCCCATTTAAGTTACCGCTACCAAAAAAAATAAGTAATAAAACTGCTCGAGTGATTATTGCTGGGTTGAGAATGTTCATTTCTTATAGTAACATGAACAGGCTTGTGGAATAAAACAATTTTACCCCATCTAACACTGGTTAAAATACCAAAAAGTATATTTTTAAATTGTTTTAACCTCATTTAATCCTTCAGCAATATTAAATTTAAAAAAATTCTAAAGCATTCAAAAGTTACTCAACAAAATGTTCTAAAAATGATCAATCTCATCATGGTTTATGGTATAAGAAAAGAAAAAAAAATTATTAAATTATTCATATAAGGAAGTTATTATTATTTTATTATCTTGATTTAGTTTGTAAAGCCTTATCAAAACTACAATATAAACACAAATTACACATTGCACATCACACATTTTCAGGCATACTAGAATCTTCATCACTTGCAATATATTTGTAGTATAATTAGTTGTGAATAGTATCACTCTTTTTGAAGCTCTGGACCAAACTACTTTGTTGCACCATGGCAATAGGATTACATTAGTTTTTACTTAATTTCTCATAGTACTTAATAATTTCAGTATTTATATTATTCTATATCTGCTCACTCTAGTTTTATTTAGTTGCACAATAGTGTTTCTCATAACTTTGCAAAGAAGACTCTCTTTTAAAGGCAACTTTACATACAAACAAATGTAGGTATTTGCATAAATTGATTTTTGATAAATTTCCAAACATATGTTCTTCAAGATATTTACTTATAAGTTGGTAGTTTTAGAAGTATTGAAATGATTACCCTTCTGAGTTGATACTTTTTAGCTTCCCCTCATAAGAACCATACCATCCGACTATTTCTAATACAAGAGTAAAATAAAACTGGAGTAACAAACGCCAACTCACTTCAGTGGTTGAATGGTCTAAGATGTCACTCTCTCAATATACTGAACTGGACTGGATTAGACTGATGACATGGAAATCAGTGTCCAAATCCCAGTTGGTCGTACTGAAGGTGGTTTTTCCTAAAGGTTTTTCCATGCCTACACTTGCTTTTAATTCAATCTTCTTCATTCTTAACACATTATTATAATTAGTAAATGTGCGTACAACCCAAATGTGTAGTAAGAGATGCAGTGCTAAAAGAAAAATGATTGCTAGCTCTTGAAGACTTTACCAATCATTCTCTTTGAACAACCTGGTTATAGTACACACTAAATTATTTAATTTAGGCTATGCTGACATAACAGTATCCTATCTGTATTTGAATACAATCTTTTTTCAAACCGTGAATAAAAAATGTAAGTCAAAAACTTGGTTATGATAAAAAAAATTATATCACTTGAAATAATCATGTACAGTTCATATTAACTGTCAAAATGGAGCTATTAATGATAGTTCCATTGTTAATCGAACAAAACATATAAATCATATTAGTGTAAAGAAATATTAATATTTTGGTTTATTTTAAATGTGTTTCTTTCAACTTAAACATAAGAATTTTTTTTTTGCTAACTGAATTTTGTTCCTTAAAGTCAGAATTTTAGTTAATATTCCTTATTTTAAGAAAATAAATGTGACTTTTAAATATTGTGAACATTAAATATTTTTAGAAAAACTCGTGGCATACACTAAATAACCAATAATTATCTTAACACAACACAAAAACTTCATGTACTATTTACTGCAAATTGTAATTAACTCTTGAACAGTTCACACAATAATACTTCAGAAACTGAAAACAAAATGGTGGATTAATATATAGCCTACTTATTTATTTTGGTCACAGCATTTCACTACCTGTTTGAATTATTTGCATATGTACTAACTACACTAATGTGCTAGAGATGGAAAAGCTTGGATTTAGATGAAGTGTACCCGCAGTTGCATGGAGGGAGATGGGAGAGTTACTTAGTTAAAAAAAAACACTTCATTACACCTGACAAGGATTCAAATCCAGATAGCTCCATTATTGGAAGTCCAGTATATTGCCAGAGTGATGCGTTTGACCATTTGAACACCAAAGCAGGTCTATATTGATATTAAATTTAGAAACTAAAAATAAATATATTTTTTATTTATTTACAATTCAGCGATTCAGGTACTAATATTTAAAACAAAATGCTTTTAATAAAAATATAATTTCCTTGTATTAATTATGATAGCAATATAATAAATAAATAAATAAATATAAAACTGTTTTACTAAGATGTGTATGTCTTTTAGGAATCCTTCAAGGAGTGCCTTCAAATTTTATGCAGACCGTTTGGTGAGTTTAACCAATTGCTTTGGAATTTATTAGATAAAGTTTAGCTGAATGTCAATAACACACATTTTAGTCTTAAATACTATTTATAATATCACCCATGCCAGTGGGCGTGTGGTCTAAATGTAGGCTAGAACTCATTTAGTCTGGATTTCTGGCAACAATTAGGTCGGGGTTTGGGTTGGCCGGCCTTACTGATGGTGGTTTTCCTCAAATAAATTCCCTCACTTCCTTCACATAAATATCTATGAAGTTCTTCTAAATTTTGCCTTTTTCATCTTTACCACATTAGCATAGTTAATTTAATATGTAAGCCTATAGCCTGAACAGGTATCAAGACGCGGTAAAAAAAATATTATGTCATACAAACATTTTTGGGATTGCAGATTGTCTTTTTTTTAAATATCTATATCATCTATGTAGGGCACAAAAGTTTATGAAAAAAATCTTTATTTCATATTTGTGTGTGTGTGCACGTGCATGCATGCGTGTGTGCATGTGTGTGTACAAATATCAGCATATTGGAGCAGTATGACAAAATTGTAGAAATTTAAAAAAATATATTGGGTAAATGCAAGGATTCATCCTGGAATTTTATTATCATTGAATTTTTTCTGCACATACATTTCATTTTGTTTTTGTGTTCTATATTTAGCAGAGGCCTGGCTATTCAATTTTTGCATTTTTCTGATACAATATACTTGATTATTTTCTTCACCTTAAATAAAGCAATAACCATTCCTTTTATGTTGTTCCTCCTTAAGACTATGTATTTAACTGGGCCCATGAAATTAATTCTAATTAGGTCTAAATGCACCATAAACTGGAGTTTAAAATGTTGATTGAATTACAGCACCTAGAAACATTTGAAACATAGTAGGGGGAGAAAGTATATTTATAGTCATTATTTTCTATGTACTTGACTCTGTATTTAGTAATTTGGCTTGTTTTGATACGCCTATAAAATTTGGCTGAATAGATAGCCTGCTTGTTTATGACCTAGGAGAGTTGGGGTTTATGCTTTGGCTGGCTCCACTGAAGGGGCTTTTTAACTATGATCAAAATCCCTATTTTTACAGGTGCATTAGGCCTCTGTAAAAACTCAATTATTATGACATTTTTGTCATATTTACAAATATTTATGTTTTTAAAGTTTCTTGGACAGAATTCAAATTTAAAAATTAATATTTTGTTTTTCCACATTATTATATTTAGAACGATATATCTTGCCAACATTTTGAAATGTAAAATATAGTACACTCGTCAATCAAGTTTACTTGGATGATAGATCATAAGGTTACTAGAAATAGACCCTAATGTATCCCTATGCTAACAATTTACTTCTGTCACTTTGGATAACTGTAATGGAGACATGTTAATTTAGGAATGTGATCGTTAACCACAGTAATTTAGGCCAAACTATTTATTTGAGATGGGCACAAAGCTTATTTATCGTTTATTTCACTTTAAAAAAATAATTATTCACAGCACTTTCACAAAAGGTTTAACAAAACAGCTTCAAAATGGTAACTGACGAATTTAAACCATGTGATTGATCATGACGCAAACAAGTTTTTTACAATGGTGCACTAACACAGTGGATAAAAATATTTTATTTAGTTAAATATTTTGAAATACAATAAAATAATAATAAAATAATTTATTATTAATAAAAAAAATGACAAGTATTTTCTTTTTTCCTAGTAAATACTATGCCTGTATTAAAAGGTATTAATGTATGCACTATATTACAAATTCCAACATTCCAAAATGAAGAATAAGTACTTTTAATTATTTTTAAAATATTGTTTCGGATTGGATAGAAAGAAATTATTAAAAGTAATGAAATAGTGTGAAAAAACTTAAGTTACATTATTTTTAATGTAAAATATAACTAAAAAACTTAACATTTATAACAAAATACCGGTAGTGATGTTTTACAAGTGTTGGCAACCCAAAACCTAAACATATGATTTCCAACTGTAATTCAGGTAAAAAGCTATGGTGAATCAACTGTATTATATTGTTTTTGTTTTCTTTTTCATGCATATGAAGTATAGAAAAAGAATCATGGCACTCAAAATATTGATCTCGAGATTTTGCATTTTTATTTTACTGTAGATATCTTTGAACTCCTGTTAAGCCCAAGGCAAGGTGTCTACCATCCAGGAATTTAAAATGGTCGAGAAAAAACGAGAATAAGTGGGGAATTTCGAAAATTACAAAAAAAATCCGGGAAAATATTGTTTTACTCAAAATATGAAATATAATAATCTTAAAATCTAAGCAGAGCAAAATTTATCCCGATCAGAATAATAATGTTTGAGAGCGCTGACTTATTTTAAATACTCCGTGCCAGTTAGGGATGGGTTGTGAAATCAGAACCTGCTCCTTTGTCACTGCTCCTCTGACGTCACATTCACAGCCTGTTCCTGACAGACGAAAGGAGCTGTTCCTTTTTGTCATAGGTCAGTTTGAAACGTTAAACCTATTACTGTATTCCCATTTCGTTTTCTCCGAGCTTCTACTGTTTTCTCTCATTCGAGACTGCGTCGTTACAATATTGTACAGTAGATGGCAGCACAAAATAGCTACGTATTAGAAGTGTTTATCAAAGCTTGGCATTGCTCCTCGTCTCTAAACTTTCTTTCACAGGCAGCGCTAGAACAGGTTCAAAGTAACCTTGCTCCTCGTCTCTGTCACAGGCTGCGCTGTAACAGGTCCGGCGTAACCTTGCTCCTTGTCTCTCTGTCACATGCAGCGCTGGAACAGGTTCAAAGTAACCTTGCTTCTCGTCTCTGTCACAGGCTGCGCTCTGTAACAGGTCCGGAGCAACCTTGTTCCTTTATGCTCCTGAGATATTTTGGAGCAGTCGTACAGTTGAAAGGAAGTGGATATGTTGTGTTCTTGTCACAGCGCTGAGACCAGGTCCAGCGCAACCTTACTTATCTATTATAGACCTAGTTTAGTGTTGGTTTGGGGAGTCACAAATGAGTTTTTAGGAGGAAAGCTTTCGTAGTAAAAAACAATATTTCCACAATACAAGTACAGTATGTAATGTATTTGTTCAATAAATTGTTACGTTAATGTTGAACATTGAAAGGGCCCACTTGGTGATCAAATGATTCAAGGCAAGGTTCAGCAATCTACGGCCCACTGACTGGTTTTATTTAGCCCACAAAATATTTAGAAAACAATTGTGTTCAATAGAATTAATAACTAATTGCTACATGAAAAATGTAAAGTTGAACTTTTTTTTTCGAATAGGTCCAACAATTATTATTTTTCAAACACATATGGCCCACGATATCAAAAAGGTTGCAGACCCCTAGTCTCTGGCGTTACTCTTGCAATAGACTGAACTGCCGATATAGGGAGATTGGGGTTCGATCCCGGTTGGTTGCAATGAGGGTGGTTTTACGTAAATGTTTTCCACTCTCATTTCACACAAATGTGGGTGCACTTCCTCTAAAATCAGCCATCCCCGTCCCTAACAAATTTGCGCAATTAGTGCATATGGCTATAAACCGAACGGGCAGTAGACACGATGCTTAAAAAAAATTAGGCTGGGAGTAGTTTTGTATATAGGAACTGTGACAAAAAGGAACAGGTCCAGTGGTGGAGCAGTAGCAGATTGCTCCTGCTCCACTAAAGGAGCAGTTTTTCCCATCCCTAGTGCCAGTTATCTATCGTGACAGCCATCTTGCAGCTAGGTCAGGCACATTAGTGTAGAAGGAAGCGAGGAAGGGGAAAAGAGCGGGCTACAGACAGTCTAACTTGTTGGCCCGACCAAATCTGGTGCTGCTACTTTTAAAGAACACACGTCATGCCAGTGGTTAAATGTTCGAATGCCCGACAACCGTCACAGTGAGGAAAAAATAAATGAATATCACAATTTGTCCTTATTGAAACTTGACAAACGATTATTACATTAAGTAAGTAGCATTTCTAGTTACCAAGTCAGCGGCCATCTGACAGACAGCTATAGAGCTATAGTTGGATGAGTCCATTATTTGGATCTGGGCGGGGGTAGGGGGGTAGTCAGTTGCCAACATCGCATTGCCTTTGTTTCTTTTGGTCAGCTTTAACACGTGGTTGCAAAATACTAGTCTGCTACTTCAATTTCATAAATCTGTTTATAGTGTAGCTATCTTTGTTATATATTATTCTTACTTTATTATATGGACTGTTTAAAACAACCTGAATATCTTGTTTTAATATTATCGTGTGGTTAATATGTTATCGTAGTTTATTTACGAGACAGAAGATTGAAAATTAAATCCTTTTGAAAATATAACACGAACTGAAGGTAAGAATTTTGTTTTAACCTAAAAGTATAATATTATTTACTTTAAAAAACAAATGTAAGGATGAATGCTGTTTTATAAGGGAATGCTATTTCTTATGTGTTTAAAAGTAGGCCCATAATTATCCACACTTAAACTAATGATGGCCATAATCGAATAATCATTTGATTATTTCTCAAATAATCGAATTAATCATTCAAATGATTTTGAGACGTAGTAAGTAAAAATAAATACCTTTTCGTAAAAATAAAGAAAATAATATATTTTCCTTAATGTTTGAAAGCAAAAAAAACAACAAAAAAAACACTAAAACATTTTCAAAATACAAACTCTTAAATTCATCTATTATCATAAATTAAAAGGTGAGTTTTTAATTTAAACTTAGAATCTTTCCTTGACCCCTACTCTCTTTTTATTAGACTATTCTTCCAAAAACGATTGTACAATGTAAAAAAAACCCTAATAGTTTCATTATTGCACCAAATTAGTATACTTAAAATTCAGATGGTCTATTCATAACAAGAACGCTAAAAATCGCAACAGAAAAATAAAAATAAATCTAGTAGGTAGCTTATAGACTAATAAAATTTATTTTAAGCCATTTAAAACACATCCACACCAATTTTTTGTTTAAGTGTGTGTAGATGGATGCTGCATGTTATTTTTTGTAGGTACATACAATTACGACCACATTCTTTGAGCCACGGTCACAAAATGTGGCTTGTGCGTAATATATAAATTGATGATGGCACACACCCTATTTCTGAGCGCTACGTTCTGAATTTCCTATTTAAGATGGCGTCTGCTCAAAAAAAATTCATTGCAATTGGGATACTCAAGAACAGCTACAGCCATATACAATTTTTAAATACATACCTAATGTGCATTTTACCAATTTAAGTTTTTTAGGATAGATATAAAAAAGTGAGGCCTACAGATAACATATATTTAATAGCGGAAATTAAACCTGTTGTGACGTTACGGAATCAGTTTGTTTTGGCACTACTTTGCTTGTTGGGATTATTTAAACAAAGAGAAGAATATTTCCACTAATAAGCCTATTTCCTTGGAAAAACCGAAATTAACAATTCATTGTCTCTCAACTATTTCAAGAATAGAAAATAATCTCAGATTTTTTTTACAACTATTTAAAAAAAGGTGTAATGGTGGTATACTATGTAGCACAAAAGGTTAATTACACATGATTAAATATTGTTACAGACTTTATTAGGCCTATTTAGCTTATGCATATATTTTTTTGAAATAAAAATTTGGAGAACCGTCATATCAAAAATAGAAATTCCAGAAAGTTGGAAGGAGGATTTTTCATGGTTACGGGATGGACCGAAGAAAGGCTATGCCATTTGCACTTTGTACAAAAAATATAATATTTTATATGAGTCTATGGGTAGATCCTCAGCAACAAGCCATTCCAAATCACAAAGGCATAAGACAAATGAAGCTAATGTAAAAAAATATATGCCTCTGAGCACTTATTTCTCTCGTCCACCAACCACCAGCTCATGTGCCAGTAATTTCTCAGCTGGTTCATCATATTCTTCGATTTCAGCATCAGCAGACTTACTGAGTTCATCTTGTTCTTCGGATTTGGTTCCAGCAGACATTCCAATCCCTTCTACATCTTAAATGACGTCCCTTCAGAACACACATTCCAGTAGGCCTACTGTTGAGACCTCCAAACAAGACAAGTGGTGGAAAGTAAATGCTAATGTAACTGAATGTGAAACTCTTTGGTATATTCAAACTATGGTACATCACAATTCTCCGAGACAGTTACCATCACCTAACTCACTGGCAACAAATGTAATATGTACAATACACTTAATTTAACCTGAGTTAATAAGCATACCTTGTATTTTCTACGGTGCAGCCTATAAAATAGAACCATAGTGTAGTTTGTTAAATTAATACTCCTATCTCTCAGGGTAAATGAAGTGTACACTATACCTAAGATAAATATTTGCCGTATTTCAAGAGAAAATTTGTCAACTATACTTAATATTTTTGCACACTTAAACTCTACATAAAACGCATGTGGGAGCTAGTTAAACCATTATAAGGCCAGTCAATTTTGACTACTTTATGCTCACTAGGTATCAATATAAAAACCTTAAAACAAAATTACAAAATCATTTAAAACTAACACTTGAATATATGCTTTAAGAACGTTCTCACTCACTCCATTTAGTGTGATCACGCTTCATGATCCTCTAATCTGCCATGAAACTTGTCATATTGCCATGCTATTTAGTGGCATGCTGGATAATTTGAGTTTTACTAGCTATTATTAAACTGATGCTATTATCCACCTTGCTGTATTATTTGAGATATATATATTATTTATGAAGTAATATTAAAATACATACTGCCAAAGGTATTCACCTACACCAGTGTTACCCAACCTTTTTCGACTCAATGCACCTTTTCAAAATCTTTTTATTCCTAACGCCCCCCTCAGATTAAGTATATATGCCAAGTCTACCTATTCTTCCCTTAAAATATAAGTAATGCATAATAGCTATTTTCATTGATTATTAATGATCACCCGCCTCGGTGGCGTAGTTGGCTAACGTGCTAGTCGTGTTGAGCTCGACCGCCAAGGACGGGGAGATCGAGGTTCGAATCTCGGTCGGGTAAACTGGGCGTGGTTTTTCCTAAATGGTTTTCCACTCTCATTCCACGCAAATGCGGGTTGACTTCCTTTAAATTCAACCCTCCCAATTCCTAATCCATTAGCGTAATTAGTACTTAAGCGTATAACCCGAACGGGTATTAAGACGCGGTGCTAAATAATAATAATATTAATGATCGTTATTATCATGTCATTTTATTGCACTTAGATTACACATTTAATTTTTAGTTTAATTTATTAATGTACATACATAGTTATAGAAAAGTAAATAAATTGAGATTAACTATAAAATACTAGTGTGAGCCCTGAGCTTTATGATTTTTGGCTAACTTCCGAATATCTGGAGCATATTTGGATACTGAGAGTCTTAAGTCACCGCGACTAACAATATCCAAACGGTTTCAATTTTTCACTAGTATGCGATTCACCGCACTGCAATTTCATTTTTTAAATCTCACTTTTCGGTGTTATTTCATGTTTATTCATATTATGTTTTATCTAAGGTGTTTAAGTATTATTTAAATATTGATACAATGTATATAAAATCAAAATTTATTATTGAAACCTTATATATTTGCCTTTAAAATTCTTTGTCAAGTTTGTCTGCATATTTCACAATTTTGTGGCCTAAAATTAGCATACACTACAACAAAATACTAATCAAATTACAGCATGGTCAAAATTTCTGCTTAATTTCTCCTTAATTTTGTGTTTAAAGATTTTTTTTTTGTAAAAGCGGTGTTATTTTGTTTTATTCAAGGATTTCGTGTAACAAGACAATTTGGTTTTATTTCTCTTTTTAAACACATTTTAAATCATAACTAAAAACTATCAAAGGAAAAAGTACTTGATTCCATCTTTGTGTTATGTTCTAATTTCATACACTGTCACGAATCCCGTTCAACATTACTTTCCGGAATCCCGATCACATCTGTTTACATCCACTGTGACCTTTCACGACTCCGTCATATGACCTAGTGTAGCCAATCACTCCACAACACATTTCCTCACATCCATAACACTCCTCCCCCCTTAGTCTGAACACCTCACCCCTAACCAATGGAAGAAACTTGACATTACTTTAACTGAACTCCTTGAAAAAAAAAAACAAGTTCACAAAATTTCTTCTCTTCAGAGGTTGAGCCTTGAAGGTTGCTTGATTACACGGCCACTCCTAGTAGAGGTCAATCGAGCTGGCATACCTCTTGAGGCTGACTCTTCATTGATGGGCTGCCTCATCTCCTGGAGTAGGTTCAAAGGCTTACTCTTGGGTGAGATTCTTTTATGAGGAGGGCTGGGTCTCTTCTCTTGAGTGGGTGACTCAAACTGACTCCTGGGCAAAGTGGACGGTGCTGATAGCAATCGGGGTTCAAATGGCTCAACTGCTATTGACCTCCTAGATGGTCTCAAATTTGAGCTTGGAGTCTGGCTATCATTTGTATTCATATTAAGTTCCTCCCCCACTGACCTCATCTGATCCACATGGCGGAAATAGGTATTATCCCCTTGTTTTATTAAATAATGTAAATCAACCTATTTTTCTTTGACAGTTCCCAACAGCCACTTTATTTCTGGGTTTCTGCAGGAACGGAAAACGACGTTTGACCCTTCCTCGAAAACTCTTGGGACATCCACAGGATCCTGGGAACACCGCTGAAGGGCTAGTGGACCTAAGAGGCCTTACTAAATCTATACGGCTCCTTAGCATACGTCCCAAAAAGAGAGATGCAGGAGATAGTCCAGTGATGGTGGGGGGAGTCCTCCTATAGGCTATCAGGAATTTAATTATAGCATCGCTAATATTTTTCCACTCAGTATGGCTGCTTTGAGAGAGGCTTTAAAAGTCTGCACTCCCCTCTCCGCTAAGCCATTGGAAGCGGGCTGATATGGTGCAATCAATTTTTGTTTGATTCCTAACTCATAACAGAATTCTGAGCTGGTAAATTGAGGGCCGTTATCTGATACGAGAATGTGAGAAGACCAAAATTTGTAAAAAAATTGTTCAGCAGTTTAATTGTTGTTATAGAAGTTATATTTTTTACAGGGTGAACATCAACCCACCTACTGAAAGCATCAATAATAATAAGAAAATACATGCTTTTGAGAGGACCTGCATAATCTATATGGAGCCTTTCCATAGGTGATGAAGGGCATTGCCACTTGTGGTAGGATAGCTTGGCTGGGTTGTTTTTCATCTGTTGGCAAGAAAAACAGTTTGAAATCATTTTCTCAATATCCAAATCAATTTTAGGCCACCACACATAACTATGCAGTAACTGGTAGTACATTGATTTGGCCTAAACTAAAAACTTCTAAATCCCTGTCAAAATCATCTGCTTGGTCTTGCAAAGGTAGACGTGACAAACAGTCTGCGTTCCCATGCTCCGCACCTGGACGATATTGAATGATTGAAGAAATATAACATACTTCTGGAGTCGTAGAGCAGACAGATCATGGAGAGTAATGGACGATGATCCGTTATTAAGATGAATCGATGGCCAAAGAGATAGGCAAAAAACTTTTTCACGCCAAATATAATGGCACATGCTTCTTTTTCTACTTGACTCCACTTTTGCTCCCCCGGGCTCAAGGTCCGACTAGCAAAGGCGATTGGCCTTTCAGTGCCATCACTAATGCGATGTGACAATACTGCCCCTAAACCATAAGGGCTGGCATCAGTAGAGAGGATAATTTTTTTCTTCGGGTCAAAGTGGGCAAGTACCCTGTCAGATGCCATTGTTTTTTTAACTTGTTCAAAAGATTTGACACAAACTGCATTGAAATTAAAATCCCCCTTCGATTTTAAAAGATTGTAAAGGGGATGGGCTAAAGTACTGAGATCTGGTACAAATTTACCATAGAAATTGATTGCCCCCAAAAACGATTTTAATTCTGTTACTGTAGTTGATGGCTTTATTTTCAAAATTGCTTCCACCTTTTCAGGGCATTTGTGGATACCCTCACTTATGATAAATCCACAGTATTTAATGGAGGGTTTTAGGAAGGTACACTTGTCCACATTAACTTTGATGTCATAATCTTCCAGCCTCCGAAACACCGACTTTAGCAATTGATGATGTTGAGCTTCGGTTTCAGAGCTAATACAGATATCATCATAAAAAACTTGAACTCCTTTAATATCTATCAAAATACCCTCAATTGTTCTCTGCCATATGGCAGGAGTAGTAGAAATGCCAAATGGAAGTTTATTATACTGATAGAGCCCCTTTATAGTGTTAATTGTTAAGTACTTGCGATCAGACTCCTTAACTTAAATATGATTGAAAGCCTGGCTAATATCAAGTTTTGAATAAAATGAACAATTTCCTATATTTGCAAGAATACCTTTGATGTTCGAAATGAGGTAGTCCTCAAAGATGAGTTGAGGGTTGTCTTAAAATCACCGCAAATCCTGATTGTACCGTCGCTCTTCATTACAGGAACCACCGGAACAGTGTAGTCTGCATGGGTATCTTTGGATAAAATATCCTCTTTTTCCAAGCGATCCAATTCTGCTTCCAGCTTAGGAACAAGAGAGTAGGCCACATTGCAATGTCTCCTGTACACTGAAACACAGTCGGGTTTAAGTCGGATCTGAGCCACCACTCCTTTGACTTTGCCTACTCCTTTTCTCAAATTTTACTAAGAGATCCTATAGATTTTCATTTTTGTTGGGAGTTTTTGAAGGCTTATCAATCACGTTTACAGTTCTTAAAAGTTCTGTCAAATTTAACTCAAGGGTTCTTAACCACTCAAGACCCACTATGGTGGCAAAATCCCCCTCTGCTAAGTATAGATCCAATTTGTTGCCATTAACTAGAACCTCAGCTTTACCCAACAATGGTATGTGTGCGCCGGTATAGGTAAGCAATTTTACTCTAGTGGGTGAAATTTTTTTATTTTGAAACTTGCTCCTAAAGAGAGCTTCATTTATTAATGTTACATGTGCCCCGGTATCAACTTGGAAAGCAATATTTACCCCATCCACTGTATAGTTGTACCGTGATTTTATTAGGCTTCAATGAATTTTTAATATGAAAAATATCAGAGAACACACCAGAAGTTTCATTTGAATTGATACTTTCTCCATCAGATGTGTGATCCTCGGAGCATACCTGGTATAAAGCCCTATTCCTTTTAGAGTAACTCAATTTCTTATCTGGATAAGTACTTCTTGTGTTAGCGGTAGCCTTCTTTTCACATGCAAGGACTTATATGGCCTTTAACCTCGCAAATACGGTAAGAAGCGTTTTGATACCAAAAGTTACCCGAATCGTGATTTGTAAAGCTACAATGTATGCAACCTAATTTTTCTTTTCGGTGTTTAAGTAATCTTTGTTTTTGAACTTTCTTCTGAACTACATTGACATTTATAGTACAAATATCGTTTTGTGGGACCGAAAGACATAAACTAGAGTAAGAACTAGCATACTCAACAACAGACCCAAAATTAACTGTGGGGAGCTCCATTATTATCAACTTCAGATCTTGAGAACGCAATCCATGCACAAATTGAGTACAAAGGGCGTCATCGAATCAGACATTTGGAAATTTACAATAACGTGTAAGTTTTTTTAATTCAGCTGCAAAATCGGCTGGTAATTCCCCTTCATTTTGCACCCTGTTTTGAAACTTAACCCTTTCTGAGAGTGCATTCGGTTCTGGCTGAAAAAATGTAGTCAAAATATTTGCAAATTGTTCCAATGTTTTAGAATCTAGTTCATTTGGCTCACACAGATCACATAACCTTTTGTACGCATGTTCGCCAATGACATCTAATAAATATAAAGTCTGCTTATCTTTCGGTACATTGTAAATCCTAAGATTATTTTTTAATCTTTTTAAATAAACTTTCCAGTTGGCCTTAGATGGATCGAAAGGTTCAATATTAAACTCAAGAATTGATTCAGTAACACGAACAGAAGCAGCTTCCTCCCTATCCACCATTAAGGAGAATTTCGTTTGCTAGGAAAACGCCCAAGCGAAAAACAAAATGTACGCGAATTCTTTTCACACCTCGTCGCCACTTTATACACTGTCACGAATCCCGTTCAACATTACTTTCTGGAATCCCGATCACATCTGTTTACATCCACTGTGACCTTTCACGACTCCGTCATATGACCCAGTGTAGCCAATCACGCCACAACACATTTCCTCACATTCATAACACTTTGTATGGCACATTTTGCTTTATTGCGTCTCACCATTTTTACGGGGCTCTACCTATATGTAATTTTTTAAGTGCAATAACTCTGTGACTAAGCATCCTATCAACAACAAGTATGTTGCTGTCAATATTTTTAGTGGAAAAGCTGGAATTTTTTTTCAAACGAAGTTGAATTAATTTTCTTAAAGCCAATTTGTCCTAATAAACTTTATTAGCTTTGCACTTACCTTTGACGTTGCAGATATATTGATAAATCTATAAAATACACGCAAGAAACAAATCATTATTTCATAAATCCTAAAAACATTAACAAAACTAATTAAATCCACACATTATGAATCAATAGAATACTCTGTATCACTTAGCAATAAACTCTTTAAGTTTACTGGCATTGTTTCGCCAAATAAGTTCATTTCAATATAACAGAAAGGATTAGCAAGTGTGTGTAGTTCTAAAGAAAACCAGCAAATAATTGTCTGCGTTCCAGGTTTACACACACCACTTATCTGTTGAAGGAATGCCCCCTCCCCCAATTCACCCAGCTTGTCAAACATACTTTCGCAATTGGTTCTAACTTCCCTCAAAACAGCATCTGAACATTACCTAGGGCCAGGGCGCACCCATTCCTTGATATGACACTGGCCTCTATTTAGAATTATTTACTGAAGAACACACATTATTTATACTTAAAAGTCTTATTTCCATGAATTGAGACTATTAAATACATTCTGAGGACAAAACAGTTTAAAACTTAATTATTTGTTTATTAAATCTTAAATGTTTCAACTGTTGCATTAAAGTCTAATGTGACATGATTAGACCGACAAATATCACCCCCTTCCCCAAATAAACCCAAACGCCCCCCCTAAAGTTTCTAGTCACTCTAACACTCCCCAGGGGAGCGCTACCGCCCACGTTGGGAATCCCTGACCTAGACGCATATGGAAGGATAACATTAGAATTAGCCCTAAAGAGATAGGGTGTAATGAGGTGGACTGGATAGAACTAGCTCGAGATAGGGATAGGTGATGTACTTTTGTAAGTGCGTCAATGAACTTTCGAGTTCCTTGTCATAGAATAAGTAAGTAATAGGTATTCACCAATAATGACAAAATAATGTCCAAATGATTACTATACCTTATATTAGCTGTATATTAATCTCACATGTCTACCACACCACTCAACTAGCTGATTACACCAGAACCAATAAGAGGGGAAAATATAAATTAAGAGATGGAAAAGATGAAAGCTGCCGTTCTTAAAACCTGTCACTCATAAATAAATACCATTCTGGATTCATCCTAGCTAGAGTACCTAGGGACATACAAAGACAGAGAAGTCCCTGCCGACATGCGTAGCCCCTGCTGTCCAACAGGGAGGAGGGACGATTATGATATGGGGCTGCATTACGTCTGAAGGCCCTGGAAAGATGAGAATTGTTAATGGTTCCATCGATAGTGAGCAGTATCGCAAAACGCTAGAAGAAGTGATGCTGCCATCCGTCAATAACATCCTTGGAGAAAATTTTATTTTTCAGCAAGATAATGCCCCGGCACACAAATATAAAAAAAACTAGCAAATGGTTTGAATACCACAACATCGAGACTCTGCCCTGGCCTGCACGAAGCCCAGATTTAAACACCATCGAAAATGTATTGAATACAATGGCTACAAGAATGATGAAGCTGAAACCAAAGAACCTGGCTAAATTGAAGTTCCATGTCGTCCAACTCTGGAAAAAGTTTCTAAGAAAGAGTGCTTGAAACTCATTGACTTCATGCTAGATTGTGTGGATAAGTGCAGGAAAGCCAGAGGTGGTCCTATTGACTATTAAAATGTTAATTGTAAGTACAAAAATGTTTGTAGTTTAATTTTTTTTTTCACTAGTATCCCGAAACTTTCTGTAAGTACGTAAGTACCGGTACTACTTACCTATTGTTAGGAGCATTGAACTCCTTAAACTAATGAAACTACAACTACAATACATACACTTACCACCATTGCAATATACATATAGTCCCACTATATAATAGAACAAACCTCTGCATTGATCAACAAAAAGAGGAATACAATATTTTACTTGCATCTAAGTCAACAAATGTTACTAAGTTACATTTAAAATGCATAACCAATCTATGCCATAAATGAGGCCAAGTCCATTGCATTCTAACAAATAAAATAAGCATATATGAAATTTGAAAGAAATAAGAATTGTAGGATATAAAATAAGAAAATATTTAAATTGAAAACAAAATAGAATGTATCCACCATGCTGCTCCATATATGTGAGGCTAGCTCCTCTGCTGCTAATTTATGAGTTGCCCTTCAAAATGACCATTGCTAATGTATATAAGGCAAGAAAATAACTATTTTGGGAGTGAAAGGTGGAGGGGGTAACTGGAAAGAGAAGAGAAGTGACATAATATTTGATGACTTGGCGTTGTTCTATGAAAGTGTGGAGTTGGTCGATTTTATTACTGATAAACCAGCATGATTCGGTGGAGACCTGGGAAAGGCTGAGTGCTCAATTCAACTGATAATTGCTAAGTAAGCAGTACCTCAACCCCTCTTGGGTAAGGGTCAAACTCCCTGATTGGTTAAGGTTATTATAAGAGAGGATCACAGGAGAATACCTGAGGCCAACATGGGTACAGTGACCCATTCTACAACCAAACAGTGTCGACTTGTGACTGGTCCTCCACCTAACTCCCCAATCTGTACCATGTTGGTGTAACAGATAGTGACAGTTACACTGCAAATTTTGTTCTCATTAAAGTTGTCTTCAACCCAATTGTATGTAACCTTCTTTTTAAAAGTACCAACAAATGCTTTCAACCGGGAATACAACAAAATCGATAGAAGACCATAATAGATGTTAATCCGGTGCTTAATAATAACACCTTCACATTATACACCATTACATTATCTTTTCCACAAAGGTATATGCAAAACTAGGGCATAACTATATACATTTTTAATTTTATATTTTATTTATGTTTTCAACATCCCTTTTCCTCAACTAATACAAAGCCTACAGTGATGAATAAGGTATCAATGGATAGGATTTTTTTTTACTGACTTATGACATAGCATACTCAGTTTACGTTAAAACCCATTGTTTGTTTAAAATTTAAGTTAAAAGAAAAATCTAACAATATTTGTGTATATCATTTCTGTTGTCAACATCCCTTTTTTTCAACTAATACAAAGCCTACAGCAATGAGTAAGGTATCCGTGGGTAGGATTTTTTTACCGACTTCTGACATAGCATACTCAATCTACATTAAAATACATTGTTTGTTTAAAATTTAAGTTAAAAGAAATATCCAACAATATATTTGTATCGATTACTGAAAATAAACTCTCTTTGCTATTTTGCTGAGTATTTAATTTCAACAACCCAACAAAAGACTATCTTTTTTGAGGGGGGGAGGGGAGAGGTTGAATGCAAGGGTTTACTGGTAAATTGTATTGTTGTTTAGATTCGTCTAGTCATTGAAGAAAGCTTAAATCAACTCCCATTCTCCAAATGTGCTGTGACAACTCCCACAGGATCTGTATATGAAGGGCTAAAATATCAAAAAGGAAACTGTGGTGTAAGCATAGTACGAAGTGGAGAAGCCATGGAACAGGTATGCTAGTTAAAATAAATTTTCTGCTGCTTATAGATATTTGCTTTAGGGCATAGAATAGCGCTATTTGGTGTCATCTTAGATCAATTCAGATCCGAAAAGCCTATAATTTAGAACTTACTGTGAACAACATATCATTTGACATGATCAATGAGTTTAAATATTTAGGAGCCATTTTAACTAGCAATGACGATAATAGAGTGGAATTTAGGAAAATAATACAGTTGGGAAATACATGCTATTACTCGGTCAGTACACTGTTAACATCTTCCCTGCTATTAAGAAATGTAAAATTCAGAATATACAAAATAATAGCTTTATCGGTTGTTCTCTATAGTTGTAAAACATGAAATCTTACTTTATTTGACTAAAATAAATGTAGGGTGTTCAAAAACAAAGTACCAAGGAAGATATTTGTTCCAAAAATAGATCAAGATGTTGGGTTTGGAGGTGGTTACATAATGATGAGTTACATTCCCCGTACTCTTTACAATAAATTGTAGAATAATCAAATCTCCCAGATTACGGCTGGAAGGACATGCAGCGTGAATATCAGGATCTAGAACCGTCTTCAAGATATTGACTGGCAAACCTAATAGGGTGAGACCATGGGGAAGACCTATATGCAGGTGGGAGGATACCATCAGAATGGATCTGAAAGAGTTAGAGTATAAGGTCAATTGGCTAGAGCTAGCTCAAGATAGAAATAAGTGGTGAACTTTTGTAAGTTTGACAATGAACTTTTGCATGCCTAATGCCATAGAATAAGTAAGTAAAACCTTATCTACCTGAATATTTTTCTCATGTATTTGTAGCAATGTTTTGTAGATTCAATATTAATATTTCTTAGGAAGGAAATGATTAAATTCTATCCGTTCTTCCAATGATTCACATTTGATTTAAAGTAGCTTTAGTTTCATCAACTTTCAACTCAATTCATGCCCTTTTAATGTCCCTTATTTGACTATAGTTTATCTAACTGAAACAGAAATCAGAGAAATTTCCTTTATAAAATCTGATGCTTTATTTTTTTTCAATCTCAAGATCTGGCGGAAAGTATTAAATATAGACAAGCAAGCAGATAAAAACACAAACTTGATAAAAGAGATGCTCCAAAATATTAGACACACTTTTTATACATACCATTCTTAAATTACTTTCTTTATCAAATAGAACAGAGATTTCTTGTTCTTTAAAATGTTTCTAAATATATTAAAAACAGTTTACAGAAAAAAAATCTTACTTTTGAAAATAACCTTCAAACATGTATCTTGACAGTTTTAGATTAAGGGTTTGACTACATAAATTGGGTGGTTGATGTTAATTAAAGTAAACTTACACTGTGTCACCATTATATGTTTCATTCTATAAAAAATAATTATTTCTTCTGCTACAGGGATTACGAGACTGTTGCCGCTCCATTCGTATTGGAAAAATTCTTGTGGAGTCTGATGCAGATACTCATGAGGCACGAGTAGTATATGCTCGCTTCCCCGAGGGTATTTCCACTAGGAAAGTACTGCTAATGTATCCTATTATGAGTAAGTTATATTGTGTGATCAAATTGTACTTTAAAACTTTTCTAAAATGTTTTCCTTTGGAGATGAATCTAAATAAAAATAATACCCTTAACATTTTTGGTTTACGAATAAATAGGAGGAAATTGAAGCTATATAGAAAAAATATTAGGTTTTTTTTCACTATCACATTAAAGTATGCTAGTTACTAGATATTGTATGAATACCGGAAATACTGGAAATATTAATACTAGATTTTATTAGAGAACATGAAGATGGCTTCTCTATTGAATTAATGTGTATAATAAGATTATAATAAAATATTGGATATTTTGTTTAACAATTACATCCTTAGTGGAGCTTATGTTTAATAAAAATAGATTTATTTGTATGTAAAATGAATTAAAGGGAATTTTTTAACAATTTAATTTCCAGGTTAGATTTACCATAGGTAGGAAGCTCCTTATAAACTTGTAGGCAAAAAATATATTTTTATACAAGGAACTTTCTCATCTCATAAGTTCCTTATAATGGACCTAGGTTCCTTTCAAATGGTTTTAAAATACAGAAGATTAACAAAAATGTGTAAGTTTTTATGTCGGTATAGTTGTACCTTTCCATGCAATATCTCTTATTTTTACTTTTATGAAGCAATATAAGAATATTTTGAAATACATTTTTTTAACATATCTATGAATATATCTATTATAGCCGCATCAATTTAAAGAATATCTTTGAAAGCAAACAACACATTTTCAATGGTAATTTTTATTTGTTTTGACAAGAATTGTCTTAAATTATATTTTATTTCAGTAATGTTTGATCTCAGAAATGAAAAAAACCATACTAGGTCGGGCTGACAACTTTTTCAGCAGCAGTAGAGTACATAGCTGGGGGGAAAGGCGAGTTGACTGGCCAACCCAAGTGGCAAATTAAATAAAGCAAAGATTTTCATTAACTCTTATAAAAAAAGGTATTGTATGCAACACACGCTTGTTAACTCTAGTAATGTACCCTTCATTTACAATGAAAGGTAACACGCTTGCCTTAAATTGTTCTATTATGGTGTAGCTTGTGAGATAGGGCCATAGTATTTCTGTCAAGGTAATGCTACCTTTCAGGGTAAACAGAATGTACACCCAGGATAGATCATTTTATTTTTTGTTGTAGCTGGGTTGAATCCTTCATTTTTAAAATCCGAATCTTAAATTTTCTTTTGAATCTCAAACCCAAATTCAAATCTTTTTTTTAAAAAAAAGAAAAAAAGTTTAAAGTGAAAATACCTAAAATTGAATTTTAAATAAGTTGTTCACGCCTTTATGCCACTGACAAATACAATTTTGTTTGTAATTTATATTATGTCATAAACAACAAATAAAACACATTTTTAGTAAATTAATTATATTAATATCGGTCCCGGCACAGATTTATCTGATTACCAAACCCTTCCTTCACCTCTGACAAGACGTGTATTAATCACAACTTGTGAATGTGAGGAATGCCAGGCCTCCACCGTGGTTCGGATTCCATGTTAAACTGTAGGTCCTCCATTTCATCTCACAATCATCCTACCATTACACATTAGCGTAAGTGCGTATAACCCGAACAGGTAGTAAGACGCGGTGCTAATAATAATAATAATTATATTAATAGCATTTTGTTCTATTTGTAGTTTTCAGGGTTCATATGGTCCTTGAAAGACCTGGAATTTAATGTTTCTCTGTTCAAGGCCTGGAAAAGTCCTGTAATTTCCAGGTTTCAATATTTATTTTTTAAATTGTTGTGAAGAATGGCTGTAAAGATGCACTGGGGCGTGAAATATCTAGCGCATCCTCTTTGTTCAAGCATTAGCTGTTGTCTGTTGTTTACTTTACTCTTAGCTGCTCGTCCCGCTTCTTTTGTTTTATTTATTACCATGTCATCAGCTCAGAGATAGTCACGCCCATGGGATGGGATCTCATCTATATGGGGGCAATAGGAAACAGTGTTAACTTCTCTGACAAACGCATCATTGCTACTGTCAATGAAATATGTTTTTTTCTTTAATTTCCTTCCTATATTTAAAAATCTCAATTCATGTGCATTCACCATTTTTTATAAGTTGCTTTAAAACCGTCATTTGTAATAATTCTTATAAGATTTTGGATTACCTTTTAACACTTTAAGTACTTATAATTACAGGTTTGCACTAAAATTCCCGCCGATAGCTATTAGTTCATCTCCCATCCACCTTAGCGCTTAAATTATTGTTCTAGCCATACTACAATATATACTGAATCTAGAATGACTGCACTAACCAATAAACCAAGGAGATTGAATTAAGTGACAACAAAGTTAGATTCCTATTTTTATAGTTCTATCTGTTCATTAAATGAAGTGAAAAGTTATTGTTTTCCATCTATTTAAAAGTTGGTACGGCTTATAATGGTTTTATTGACGTCTTTAGCTTTTGGCAGTACGAGAAATATCCGTTTTAGGGCTGTATGCAAGAACTTGACTAAGTGGATGCTAAGTGGACACTAGCATGGGTTAGTTTGCGTCATCATAGGCAGGGGTGAATTTACGACTCTGCCGCCCATAGGTACTAGATAATTTGCCGCCCACTTTTCCTAACTTCATTCATTTCTAACCTTTTAAATCCTCGTTTCCGTCCTATCAGCCCTCATACACCGACAGATATATACCATAAACACAAGTGCTATCTGTGGACTGACAGATAAAAAGTGCTTTATTTATTTTATTATTTATTATAGTGAGGTTTTAAAAGTAGTAAGAATCTAAGCAAAGACAAAAGAAATGGAAATAAATACTCTTACACTATCACAACACACAAATTCAAATATTATATAATTTAAAAATATAAAGTCTGTACTAGTAGAATGTAGAACATGTTACTACAGATAAAATATTAGCATTCACACAATAAGAAAATAGTCTATAGTATATTTCGCCTTGATTTCTGATGAGTGAATATGTCTATGATGCCAGACAAATCCCTTTTATCCAACAAGTGACCTTCAATTAAGTAAACTAAGGCGATACTCTGTCATGTTGGTATGCAGATACAGCAAACCACAACAATGGCACACACGAATCCATAAAATTATTTTAACTGGCGAAAAAATATATGTATTTTTATTCATCAAATCTGCCGCCGTAGGCACATGGCCTACTAGGCCTATGCATAAATCCGCCCCTGATCATAGCTTAAAAGGTGTAGCGATAGTGTGCTCAGGACCACACTATCGGTCCACTAAGCATTCACTATACGTTCCAGCATACCACCCTTAGTCCTTAAAAAGTCCTTTAAAATTCCTTAAAATCTATATTTCATATGTCTGTAAGAACCCGCTTACCCTGTTACTCTCCCAACTACACAAGTCTATAAAATTTATTTTACCAATTACTTAAAATTGTTATATCAAGTCAATGTCTCCATAATTTTAACTGAGATGCTTTTTGACATTTTTAAGAATCTTGAATTTCTCGGATACCATAGGATTCAAGTAATTGGGGATTTGATCGTTCCATCTTTAGTTTTTGTGTTTGGTGTTATAATTTGCACTTTAACAACATGATTAAACAATAGTCTCATTTTACTTAGATGATAATGAATTGAAATTGGGTTGTCTGTATCATTTTACCTAAAGGGGTGATGTGGGGAAGGAAGAAAAGGTTATTTTAGTTTGTCACCTCCCTTTCCCTTAAATCTAAGCATTTTGGAGGTGGAAAATTAAAAACAAATTGGACATATATGTGACTGAGTGAATAACAGAAAAAATAATGTACACATTACATTTCCCATGTGGGCAAAATGGGTGTAGACTAGGTGGTTAAAAGAATATATTTAAATTTTAATGAGTAAGGTAATTGATATAAAAAATAAAAATATAAACTTTATAGAATTATTGAGCTTAATTTACTTCTGTCTCATGGGAGCAGAGCGGAGGGCTGGGACATGGAATGATTATTTTATAACTCGCCCCAGACATGAAAAAACCTAGCTATATCACTGAACAATAAAACTTGAAGAAAAAGACATGTTAACTTAAATAGTTTCTTTTCTATATGAAATGCTGTACAGTATGTTACTTACTCTATTTCATTAGGAACTCGAAAGTTCATTGCAAAACCTATCCCTATCTTGAGCTAGTTCTCTACAGTCCATCACATTACACCCTATCTCTTTCAAGTCCATTTTAATATGCATCTAGGTATTCCCACTGATCTTCCCATAGGTTTGCCAATCATTATCTTCACTATAATATGTTGGTCAGTATTTTTATCAATTGTTTCAAAAAGCCATAATTTTGGTTGACTCTTTTCTGCACGAAACTAAAATAATTTGTAATTTTTTTTATTTATTTTTTTGTGGGGTTAAGGTACTGGTAACACTGTCATTAAAGCCGTGACAGTTTTAAAAGAGCACCATGTGAAGGAAGAAAATATAGTTCTGTCCAACATATTTTGCACTCCTTTTGCAGCAAGAATGATCACTTCAACTTTTCCACAGGTGAGTAAAGGATCATCCATAAACCATGTAAAGCTTTTTTATTACCTTTTTTAGCCTCCCCCCTCCTTCCCCCAACCTTTGTAATGTAACTTTTATCACTAAGAGTGAATGTTGTTATATTATAGGGAAGTTTTCGTGATACTAAAAGAGGAACTTATTATTATTATTATTATTATTATTATTATTATTTTTTTTATTTTTATGGATCACTGTATATACAAACAAGTATTTGGAAAGTTAAGAGCCTTTTTAAAATTACTATCAGTCTAGCAAAATACAGTTTTGAATAAACTACTTTTCAATCAGTACACATATAATGTGTATAAGAATTTACTGAAGTATATAATACTACAATGCACTCCCCACATTAGCTAGTCAGTTTAATATCACAATCAAATAATTTAATACCGCTCCGCAGCCAATAAGCTGTTAGAGAAAATAGCTTCATATTTAAAAAGCCACGTCATCTGTCCACATAGGAGTGAGCCAATCACTCATTGATTTAATGACATGGATCGACTTATTGGGTGAAACTTCACCTTGAACTGACAAGTCCATTATATCTACATCCACTTCTTCAAGCCAGTAAATGTGTTTAATTACATCTGGGCCTTAAAAAGCACACAACAGCTCTTTTTTGCGCCGGGCCATAATATTAACAGGCTTCACCATAGTTACACTCTGTTTCAGAGTGCTTGCAGGATGAAGGTGCTTTGTAGGAACGTTAATGCTCTTCTTCGAGGCAAAGTATTTGCCACAATCAGGACTTGCAGAGAAGCGGTGCCCTGCTTCAGTGGGTACATTGGAATAATGAAGCCATCAGGAAGCACTGACCGCTTATAAATTGTTTGCAGCATGCTGTGTTTTTACTCTTGACAATCTGTAAAAAGACAACATTGATACAAAGTTTGTGCTTTTGTGATAAAAGCAATGTGAAAAAATGGGGTGTGGCTGTGTCATGGACACGGCCGTATGTTGTACGTGAATATGCAGCAAAATAACCTCAAAATGGTGGCGCTTCCACCTCCACCGCACGCGATGCGTCACTGTTCTCGCTTATCGTAATGAATTCTTTGATCCTTTAGCTATCCAGTGGTATAATTTAATTTTGGATGTAGAGGAAAAATTCGAAACTACAACACCAAACTGTATCCCCCGATTTTGTTATCATTAGGTTTTTTGGATTGCCCCCGTATGGTAGCAAATTTAAAGACGTATTCACGTCAAAAATGGCAAACTTCAGTAAATAGATTCAATAGTAATTTTATACACTTAAGAAGATATTGACTTCCCTGCACATGTTCCACATACCAGTCAGGTGAAGGCAGGTTTGGTACATCCTTTTCGATGCAAGGATTAATGTACTCAGCGTTACTTGGAATCCATCCTTGAGTTCTTAGCACAATTCTACTAGAATATTACCAGCAAACTCGAAATTCTTAATTTCAAACTCCTGATCAACTGTCTTCTCTCTCATTGAGATGCAATCCAAATATGTTGTATGGAATGACTAGACTTAAAGAGTACCCAACTAAATGGTTCCATACGTTTCTCCATTCTGTTGAATGCGCTCCAACCAGGCACATTGGTTAAAATGTACAAAGTGTCAAAATCAAAGTCTCTAAAATGTTGGATAGTGTGTGCGATGATTTTTGTGTACTTAGAATTTTCGTCTGGTCCCCCAGCTACAGATAGTATGAGGATAGGTTTAAAATCGCTGGCAGAATTTTACATGATGCTTGCAAAAGTATCTAATTCTGATAATTGAAAAATGACACCTGGACACGGGAATCAAACCTAGGACCTTTGGATTAGTACGCCAATGCTCTAACCACTGAGCAATCCAGGAACTGTCCCGTGCTCAGGGTCATTCTTAACTCATATTTTAAGGTAGAGTCTATAATAGACATGCAAAAATCGTCGGCTACAAATGTGTGATTTATTAAGATCACGAGCTATCAGATAACGCAGCCACCTTCGACTCTGTAGTTGGCTTATTGCTGCCACTTGTACAATTATTATAATTGTAAGGGATCGCATATTTAAGAATCAAATAGCCAAAGCTAATATATTTGTTTTAGTGAGGATTTACTCGCATCTAGATATCATATTCTGAACATTGAAAAATGACACCTGGACACAGGAATCGAACCCGGGACCTTTGGCTTAGTACTGTAGCCCCTTTTTCTCCTTCAGGACTAAAGCAGGCATACAAGTGACAAAATAAAATAATAGAGGTAAGATAAATGAAGAGTGAGCCGAAAGGACATCCAAAAAAAAGTATATATTATGAAATAATATATACAATCATGATATCACAACCCACTCAGCAGAAGCGTAACTAGAAAATAAGATTATCTCCAGGAAGGTATGATACTAGGAAAGAACCTGAATAGAAGTGAACACATTGCAAAATAACAGGATAAGAATAACTTTATTTAATCAATAACAAATAGATATATGTATATATTTTAGTTAAACATTTTAGACCTGTTTCATCCGACATAATTAAGACTCGATAATTTCAAAAGGTTTCATAAAAAAAACAATACCTCACTCGTCCAGTGGACTCACAATAATAAACCTTTTTCCTATACTTGAATAAAATCAAGGCGATGAAAATTCAATAGTCAGATGGACTCTTGCTATAAGACATCATAAATATTGGACGTAATATTGCCAACGTTCCCCATTTTAAATGGCTTCAAATTACAACAATATAAATAGTACCAAGCAAAATAAAATTTAAGTTGTAAATGTATGTATTTCAATTTCCCCCGTCAAACGGACATCATAGTATTACATAATACAAATAGCATCAAAGGGAATACATTTAATTTAAATATAATAGATGCCCCGCATATCTAAACGATTATATCAACCTAATATGTAAATAGAATACGTTAAATATTGCCCATTTTTAAAAGACGTAATATCAACAATTGAATAAAAAATAAACATAGTAACAAGTTAATAGGTTTTAAATTTAATGTCTTGCATATTTCTCAAACCTACAAGACTTCAAAATATCAATGATTTGAACAAGTTAATAAGTTTTAAATTTAAATGTCTTAAATATCTGTCAAACCTACTAGACTTAATATCCTCGAGTGGAACCAGTAAAAGATTTTACATTTGAATGTCTTAAATATTTCTCAAACCTACAAGACTCCATAGTACCAATGATTTATACAAGTTAATAGGTTTTAAATTTAAATGTCTTAAATATCTGTCAAACCTACAAGGCTTCATAATATCAATGATTCGAACAAGTAAAAGATTTTACATTTAAATGTCTTAAATGTTCGTCAAACCTCCATGACTTCATAATATCAACGATTTGGACAAGTAAATATTTTACATTTAAATGTCTTAGACATTTCCCTAACTAGATGATAGAATTTAATCTTTAAAAAAAAAAAATGTATCAAAAGTTTTTTTGTAAAGTTAAATCCATGATAAATAGCCAACAAGGAATTTTGAATTATAATGTCCAAACAAATAATTTTGTAGCTTACATTTTATGTTTGACACCTAGATGCATCTCGGATAGTTATCCCGCCAGTATTTATTCGCTAATCTGTGGCTCAAAAAAAGGGGGGGGGGATGTTAGGGGTCATACATAAGAGACGGAAAGACAACAAAACGAGAGAGGAGGGGTAATAGAGTACGGGAAATATGTGACGAGCAGCATCTCGACGATTCCAGAATAGTTATTTCTACGCTGCGCGCAACATTTTAGCGCAACAGGCGTCACACATTCTTCTTCCCGGCATCCTTTGTAAATATCCGAAGTTGATGTGCCTCTTGCCCTCGCACCTCCAGTTTATTCAAAAAGTGCGTGATGGTCAGTCGTTGCTGAGAGAGAGAGAGAGAGAGAGAGAGCTTGTGACGTAAACAGAAGAAAATGGGGCATCGGTAAGCTTTCAATATCACTTCTGTAGTTGTGGTGGGATATGACTTAAATCACTATAGTGTCTAGTGTTGTTTTCTTGTTTTAGAACGTTGTAGCTTTTATAAACGCTACAGTACACCAATGCTCTACCACTGAGTATGTATACACACACACACACACACACACAGATTTATCACAAAGGAGAAGGTAAGAAGGTTAAGGCTTAAATACACCTATCTTTGAAAATAATCAAGGATATTTGAAGCTTTCCTTTTCATCGTGCTACTGGTATCAAGAAATAACATCATTGATGGACTCATCAAACTTACCTTGAGATAAATGCTATACTTTTGCTTCGTTCCATTTCACTACAACATCTTATTTGAGAACGTCCGTTGTTTTTTCTGGACATCGCTTCTTATATCCATTAAATAAAGCAATAAACAAGTCTCTTCTTTTTGAAGACATTATTTTCATATCCATACAAACACAAGCAGTTATTCCCCGCCCATGTAAAAGAATGTGCAGTAGGAATCAAAATTATACTCTAACTCAACTATACTTATAAATTAAGCCCACATTGGCGGAGAGCCGCTATCCAACTAAAAGCACGTGAGGGGATCAGTGGATTGGACAAGTCTAAACAAGTGTTGTGAGTATAAACATGTCACTCACTATCATGCGCATGAAAATATGTGCTATCGGATCTGCTTGGTGTTCATAGTCTCAGGCAGACAATACCACCTAAGGTCATTCGAAAAATTGATAAACAAAAAAGCTAAACTTGCATTTTCAATGCCGTGGATATTCATAAGTTATCTATAAGCATGTTTATTAAAGGTGAAAACATGAACAATAATATTATTTTTCAACTTTAGAATTTGAGTATAAGCTCAATGTTATGTAACACTTTTATGCACCCCACCCTTCCCCCATGTAAAACCATGTAGAGATTAGAGCTTCCCTCCCCCCCTCCCCCTTACACACACACATAAAGCGTTTGGGGTTCATGGATGACCCCTAAGGTAGGAAACATAGGAACAAATAGCAGCCTAAAATTTTACATTAAGTAACAATCCATATAAATAAAAAAAATACTTATTTGTTTAAAACTTTTTTTTTCTCTATTGGGATTATTTTAAATTTCCTTTGTTGCATATTGATTTTCATCCATCATAGGTTGTTGTGATTTGAGTATGGTAAATTTAATTATCTGCTTGTACTTTTGTGGTGTACAAATAAAAATAAGAAAACAAAAAGGTCACTGCAAGAGATGGTTTTGTTTATATGACCAGCAATGCAATGAGTGAATATTAATTAAATTATTCAATAAAAAGCTGAATAATACATGCATTATATTATATAAATGAACAAAATGAAGATTGCACATTATATCTTTGAAATACAAGCTAGTAGAGAGTAAATAGAAGAAAAGTAGTGTGTAAACAA
This sequence comes from Timema bartmani, assembly GCA_902151455.1. Classification (NCBI taxonomy): domain Eukaryota; kingdom Metazoa; phylum Arthropoda; class Insecta; order Phasmatodea; family Timematidae; genus Timema; species Timema bartmani. The sequence continues at coordinate 85,066 of CABFWB010001851.1, forward strand.
TTTTTATTGTTCTTTTCTGACAATAAACACACTTTTATCCCCACTATAATAAACTAAAGACCATTTATGCTGTGTTTACTGACTCAAAAGTTTATATTCAGGGTATGAATTGAAGTCAAATTAGATGTAGAAGATGAGTCCAGAAAGAAAGTTAAGTGGAATGATATTTACTACGGGGGCTGAAGGTTTTGTTTCATAGTTTTAGTAAAAAAATCTTTTAGAGCCTAGTTGTTTAACTCTTATTCACTCAGGTTTCCCCTCTCTTCAACCATTTGGCTCAAATGATGTGGGATGTGGTAAAATACTTTATAAGCTTCTAGACCAAGGTTTCTCAAAGTGTAGTCTTTAGACAAAGCCAAGAAAACCAGACAGATCCTTAGCCTTACTGAAGTGTCAGTGCTTTGTTATAAAAGCATTTCCAAATCTACAGTTGTTAAACTTCTCAGTTTTAACATGTTCATCATAAAAAGGCCATTGTAATTATAATATACAGTCTGCGTAAGCTCGTTTTGAGGTAGGATTATTTGAAGAGTGGGTTGGGTCACTAGCTGAATCTAGCTTCGTGGAAGTGAGCTGATTGACTCGAGAATGATATTTGTCTACTACACTATAGTGAAACAATGATTAAAATTAGCTTTTTTTTAAAAAAAAAAATTACCCTATATGGCACTTAGCGATACTCGTGTTGAAGGACTCAAGCTCTACCACAGAACACAACCATTTTAACCTGGAGGCTGTGGGTCTGGTGTATCCTTTTCTGTGTCCTTGGACCACTGGTGGTGGCCTGTAAGTGGTCCACAGTATCCCAGAAAGTTTAGTAATAATAATGAATTAAAGAATGTTGATCACATACAACACAGACATTTGAAATGCATTTAAATATGAAATATCCATACTATGCTTTATTTCTTTTCTCATTAGACACAAGTCTATCTCAAATCTAAGTCAACAAATATGAACAATTATTTATCAAACATTATGAGGTTTAGAATCTTAAAAATAATCAAACAACTCTTACTTTCTAATGCAATGTATATGCAATATTATATTAACATTTTAATCCAACAAACAACAGTTATGATGTTAAAGTTCCCATCATTTCCAAACATCTAAATAAAGTTGCCAAAGTTGTGTACTATATTCTAGAGCAGTGTTTCTCAAAAGTTTTGGGGATGGAGGACCACCAAAATAGAAGCTTGGGGGACCATCAGGGCCATAGGTGCAGGGTAAACGGGGCATTGAAAATAATACAGAAAAAAACATTTATTCCACTCCATTTTAGAACCATAAATACAAGACATAAAATATTTTTTTAAACAAAATGCTTAAAAATATATATATGTCCATCAAAATAATTTAAAGTGATTTTATCTCTTGTCCTGAATTAGCATATTTAGCTTTAAAAGTCAATATTAGCTATCGGTATTTTCCAGAGTTAATGTTAAATTTTATATATACTTTTTTAAGCTATTGCAAATATAGTAGGTTATCTTTCTTAGCACACAATTGTTTGCTGTTTTTCAGATGAAAATTCTCACGTCAGAAGTTCATGATATAGCACCAAACCACTTTGGCCAGAAGTATTTTGGCACAGATTGAATTGTCTCAACATTTATTTTCATTGTTAACAGATATCATACCCCAAGGTAAATTCTTTCCTTAAAATTGACTTTTAAACTATATAAAAGATGTACTAAACCTTTTTGTGTATTTTAGAAACAATAAGAATTTAATAAATTGGTATCAAACAAATCATTCAAAACTTAACAAATAATATATGGACTTTCAAATCAAAATCATGAATATACAATTTTCAAAAAATTATATTTATATAAGCTTTGAAGTTGTACTTTTACTGTAGCTATTAATACATTTGATGAATATCATTCATAAGCTGAAAATATATTTTATTTTCATATGTAAATCTGTATATCAATGGCCTAGAAGGAAAACCTTGTATCTCCAAATTTGGTTGAACTTGAGATATTGGACTATATGGTGTAAAAACTTGTATCTCACATGTATATTACAGGATTTATGTGAACAAATATTGATGTAGCTTCTGTTGCTGTCTAGCACCAGTAAATAAAACCTCGTCTCTATTTAGGATCTATATTAACCCATTAAGGTTGTAATATTTTCTCACATAATTGTACACAGTGGCAGTAATTAAATGTGTGCGAAAATAGGCTATTTTTGCAGCGTATCAAAATAAACGTTTTCTGGCTTTTACTTTTATTTGAACCTTTTTTTTTTTTCTAAATTTAATTAAATACTTTTTTAAATGTCACTTACTGACACAAAACCACTCTAATAGTTTTTTGTATATGATAAGCCTTAAAACATCCCTCAAGATGTAGAGGTACCTGGCACTTCTTGCAAGCCACTGTGACATTTGAGCTTGGTGGTGTTGACAGGTGACAATGGCGCTAGGGTCTGTGATGGATCGGGGAGTTTGCCTGAGGCAAACAGCGAGTCAATTGCTCGAGAGGCTTGTAGGAGCCGAGACCTCCTGGTATACGTGTCCCAGTCATACACTCAGCCACGCCCACTTACACTTAGCGGGATCAACTGTGAATGTTGTAACATAAACAATTTACCGAATACATAAGTCAAACTCAACGGCTTTATTATTGCTTCTAAAATATATCCACGGCCTATGGGGGTCGACAGTACACCACCTGACCTATGATTTATTCTTATGGGCCTTATAAACCTTTCATGGTCTTAATGGAAAGAAATTGTTTAGCTGTAGTTGGAGGGATTTGCCTGGGAAAGTGGGCCCAGTTCTTAGATTGAAGCCTCATAGAATCATCTGAGGAAGGAGGTGTTCATGAAGGTTGACATTTTGGAGTAATCCTTCAGTGACATCTAGTCTAAAATCTGAGTAGTGAATTTTCTCCTGATTTACTTTCTTGAAAACTACAAAGGAATTGAACATACACATGTCCATGATATAAAAAAAAATCTGTATCCTTTCACTGGGCTAGCATGATTGGGAAGGTGGTCAGTACTTGATCCTACCTATTAACAGCTAGCATTCCTTTATTATAGTCAATAACACACTTAGGTTTGTTTACATCCTCTTCATCACCACCACCTCGAAGCCGCCTCTTTTTAGCTGACTGCATTTCAATACCAGAGTTTAGAGTAGACAACATGCACACATCCTTTTTGTCTTCCCACTTTAATTTCAGAATATTATTTGTACTAAAAGAAATCACCTCTCCTTTACATAGCTTGGTGGTCTTGACCGCCTGGGGCATATTTTTTCTCTTCATCCAGATGGTCCTCAATATATGAGTGCTATTCTCCAACAGTGTATGAAAACGTTTTGTCGAGGAATACCAATTATAAAATTGCATCACACGGCCTTGATTCAAGATTGGCGGAACCAAGTCAAGAATGACTGCTTTACTAACTGTAAGATTAAGATTTAGATCTTTATATTGGCCAGTATATATTTTGAAAAAGTAGCTATAGTCCGTTTTGCTTTCACAAAGTTGGTACACCATGATTCCAAAACGAGCCCTTTTAGATGGGCTGTACTAGACATAACTCAAACGCCCACGAAATTTGACAAGGCTTTCATCGACAGCAACATCACGATCTGTGTCATAAAGTTTCATAAACTTAGTCTATATAAATTAATTCAACAAAGGCCTAATCCTTAAGTTAGTTTGTCACTTGGATCAACATATTCATCTGAAAAGTGAATAAATCAACTAATGAGAAGGAATTGTTCCAGTTTCATTAAAAATGTTAGTTTCAATTATTGATATGTTACTCCAGCATAGTTTTGGATGTGCCTTTCTTACCTGGCCCACAAGAATGTAAAGGGCAAAATAAGCTTTTACTTCATCTGATGTACAAGGCTCTCATTTGCTACCAGACTTAAATTTTTTTCTGTTGGAGTCATTGATTGATTTTTTGGCATAGTTATTTATTTCATTCTTTATTATACACCAAAATCCCCCACCAAGCAACTCTGAAAACACGTCAATAACTGGTGGATTACAACCCAATTTTCTTGAAAACACAGCATTTATACCAGGTGTTCCGCCAAACCTAATGTCTTTTACAACATTTGGTTCAATTTTCAAATTTGCACTCTGTTTCCACACCTTTAATACAATCACCTTGGTTTAACTCTATTCCATCTTCTTCGCTGCTTTAATCATTATATATTACACTGTCCACAACACTATCTGTATCACTTTCCTCACCTAATTCAATTCCTGAATCACTAATTACTAGTAAATCTTCAATTTCTTTTGTTAGCAAAACACTTTTCCTGCGATTATGGTCAATGTTTGTTTAGAGTGAATCCAAAAATAACTAAACTATAAACGAACCAAATAATATACAAGCTCATCATAAAAATGAGAATGTCACTACCTACCTGATGTAAGACCATGGTATAAGTAAACTTGTATAAAACAATACATTTTAGAGAATTTGGGGGGGGG
>CABFWB010001851.1:89595-114265 GCA_902151455.1 Timema bartmani
GGGTGTAGTCTTTGAAGGGAACGAAACATTCGGCTGTCGGAGCACATTCTTATCATACGTAACAGTTCTGTATGTCTACTCCGATGGGTTAGGTGTGAAATCCTTGTAATCCCTGTAAACTTGGACTCTCAGAGGTTTTTATTCTAGGCCATCAATATATAATTAGTTAAAACTTTAATAACCAATTTTTGTGATAATATACTTTTTTTTCCATTATTTAAAGCCATTTTCAAATATATATAATAGTTTAAACACACCATGTTTTCTTTTTATAATTTGGTTATAATTGTAGACAGGAGGATCCTTGAGGCAGCCTCAGTCAGCGAGAAAGTATCAATCTCTGTCAGGCCACACTGCTTAAAATACAATGGTCTGTTTCGTTTCCTGGAACTACTGCTTTATTCTCTCTAAACTTATAATCCCTGATTTCCCTTCCCCTACAGCTACCCTTTGTCATGTCACTAAGAAAGAGAGGAACGAAAACTACGAAACTTCTTATCTCAAGGTAAAGAGGAAATCTCGCTGCTATAAAAAATTTACTGTGTTTGTTGGAGGAAGGCTAAATCTATCTAGAGCTCTTTTTCACTAAGCTTAATCTTACAAATACGCTTAAAATTTGTTGGAAATGTGCTGATGTTATAAAAATATTAAAACTATAAATTTAGTATTGTTAAGGAAAAAGAGCCCTGTTGGTATTTGCCGACTTTATTTTGGTGTCAACCATATTTTGAAATAATGTATCGTAGAATTAAATATTGCGTTATTGCTGAACGTCAGCGCAGCTATTTTTGCTTACCGTGGCACTCCCCCTTAACCGTGAAGTATGATGAAATACTTTTTCATAAGCTTGTTTAATGATTAAAATGTATGATTTCAACACAAAACTAATAGTATTTCTTGTAACAAGTAGAATGCTTCAAGGGAGCTATACTATGATCTAATAAAGTAAAATATATTTATGTACATACAGTTTGTTATAAAAATGTAATTACAGATTTAAACAATGTGTATGTTGTAAAAATAAATATTTAAACTAGATATAAATTGGCACAACATCGTACAAGTAAGTTTCCTTTAGTTAAATGCCAATATTGTTATGTTAAAAATCATATATTTACTTTTTTATAGTCAAAAATTGTCTGAATTAATTTTTTGAGAACAATTTTATTTATTAACGTCCCTTAAACCAATAAATGATGTGGTGGAAATTGGTGTTGGTATTGTTATATGGGTAAGAAGGTGAACATACCTCCATTAATTTAAATTAGTTGAACATTTAAATTGTGTAGTAAATATGTTTTTAAAAAATGTTACTTTCAAAACTATGGGGTGGAGACTCAAAATGTATGATTAGTTTTAAAGTTAGAACCACAGTGATTCATTTTAAAATTCATGTATTTGCTTTAAACAAAATTTTGGCAAATATCCAATTTGCTTTTGAGAGGAATATTACATTCATTTTGAAGCTTAAAATTCCTGAATAGTGTTTTATTTTATCATTAGAATTTTTTCAAATCAAATTTCTGGAAGAAACCCAAATTCATTTTTTAACATGTTTTTATAACCATTCGGTCTTAGTTTTAAATAAAATATCAAAACTTTGGAATCTATCCATCTCAAATCTAGTAAAATTCTGTTGGAGTTAATCCAACACCAAACTTTATTTAAAAAGTGATAATAGAGAAAAATTGATGGATATTTATTTATGTAACTTACAATTTGAAAAACATTGAAATAGAAAGATTGTTTTTTTAACTCTTGGAACATAATTAGTGTTTAGTAAATAAAATGATAAAATTGTAAAAAAATAAAGCACAAATAAAAGTAAAAACACTAACATATTTACACACACCTCAATATTCCACCGGTCTTATTGAAGTGTGTGTTAATATGTTGGTGTTTTTACTCTTATTTGTGCTTTATTTTTCAACAATTTTATCATTGTATTTATTACATATTATATTTTGCTTAATGCACTTTATTTCATACAGATAATTAATGTTTAAATAGTGTAATATAAAAAAAAAATTATATCTTATATATATGTATGTGTGTGTTAAACAGCTTTGATATGGTTCTTTCACTCTCGCCTATAATTTGCTATATTGATTCTTGAATTTCTGTTGGTTTTTTTTAAATTTAATTATAAATTATTATTTCTGGGGTACTTTCATTTCTTATGAATAACACTGCTGTAATTAGTGTAAATTTAAGAGAGGTCACATGTTTTTAGTATTAGCTAATACAAACACATTGAATCCATTTTAATATCCAAATATGAAAGCAGACAAGCAAATCTAACAAACCAGAATGTCACATGTTACAAATTAAAGGAACTGATACTAACCTAACCCTGGCTGGGAATTTCCTATTTTGATTTAAAATTCCTTAACTACCCATAAAAACAAAATTTATGAATGACAAGAATTTCAGGGTCACACAACAACAAAAAGTAAGGTTCGACTTAATTACTAATTTTGTGTCTAGATTGTAGTTGGCTGGAAACATAAAAATGATATTTTAAAAGAAATAAATATTGTTGTTAATATAGTGAATATGTGATTTATTTTACGTGACAGTTTATGTATTTCTATGTATACTTGATTGTACATAATGTTTTGAGAATTCATTTTTGAAGCATCATGTTTCAATAAACACTCGACTTACCATAACATTATAATATTGTATAATATAATGTCTTAAATTTAAATGATATTTTAGGATTATTTTTGTATAGTTATAAAAGCTTTTGTATTGTCTCAAACTTAAAGCATAATAACAAATCAATGTTTGTTTTAAACTGTTGATATCTGTGGTAAATTACTTTGCCGGCAGGTAAAAGTTACAGTTGGAATTATGGAAGAATTCAAATGATTTTGTATTGTGATATTAAAATAATTTATTTTTAAAAAGTTAATATTTTTGGCAGTATAGGTAGTGAATTGAATGTGTAAAAGTGCAATACTTTATTTATTTTGTGTTTTATAGCCGGGGTGGGTAGAAAGATAGTTTTATTTTTTTGGGACGCCTGGACAAGAGTTGAAAAATCCCAGGCCCAATTCTTGTGTTCAGGTCTCATTTTTCAACTTGTATCAAAATGAATTTATTTTTTACCATGTTTTTAACAACCTGTCTTACCTGTAAGTTAACCTTCATATATATTTAAATTTTACATACTTCTAATGCATACGCGTACCTCAAGATGATTACTACTGACCTACAGGATAATTGTTGCATGCAATCATAGTAACATAGGCCTATAAGTACAACTTTGATCAGATACATAACTAAATATTTTATTGCATTTGCTCATAGATGGCAGTGTCTCTCAGAGGGTATCGCTATTGTTGCTGTACCGTGTATATGCTCACACAATAGCTCTTTCAGTAATAGAGAAACAGTTATGTTTTTGGAAGTCCAACTTTTTTTTTTAATTTATGAAATAACTTTTGTTAATGCACAAATATTCATTGTGTTATTACATAGACCTATTAATGTGTTAAATGAAAACTATCTTCATGTCCTGTTGTACCATTTTGTTTTCTCAATGTATCTATGAAATCATGCTCAGCTTGAATAATTTGCTAACTAAAGCTTGCAGACACGCTTATAAATTATTTTCATGGTAGTTGTGAAAATCTTAATAACACTTTTCAAACAATTATTTTTTGTACCTTGTGGATATGAAATCACCATTATTTTATTTCTTTTGAATTTGGCGCTTTGAATAAAATTTATTTTCATTCGTCTGTCTTTATTTATTAATTTTCCATTTTACCTATTAAATAAGTTGTATGTTTATAAAAAAAAAGTATAAATGCCACAGCCAAAATATAAATAGCACATACATTAAATGTATTATAATTTAGCCTTTTGTATTAATGGCTGCAATGTAAATGATCATAAAAAGCAGTGATGATTATAAATTGAAATGTGCACACGGCCTTAAGTAATTTGTTAGATATGGTTGTTGTAAGGCCATCGGTAAAATTGTACTTATTAAATTTGAACCTCAAAAAATTGTGTTTAGAGGAAGTTACAACTTTGGAAGAAATAAATGTTTAAAGGGATTCTAATTTTCTCTGTTAAAAACAATACAAACAAATGCTTAGCTACTAAACAAAAAATGTAAATTTTTGGGAGGAAAAAGTAAAATATGATAAGGAGCCAATCAGGAAAGAAAAACTAGTTAGGAAACTGACAAGACTTGCAGTGTTGATAGATGACTAGTACAAGATATTGGAGCAAGTTGTTAGAGTGAAGACACTTGTGGGTCATGGCTATATAGAAATGTACAAATATTTTTTTTTTAACTTAGTAGCGATGATTATATTGGGTTTAAACCAGAGGTTAGTCTGATTTTGTTAGCTTTTAAGGGGCTGGTTCCCATATTTTTAGTTTAGAAAATTTCTAGTTTGCTGTGAGCAATGCTATGAATAATATAGTGGTATAGTAGTATTTTAAAGTCTATAACGTTGGTATTGACAAGGGGAGCAAATCCTGTTTCCAGATTTTTTGGCTTGTTTTGGTATCAAATAACAAATGGGTAGTACTTTTTTCTCAGAAAACCTTTGTAAATCTGATTTATCATCACAAAAGTTGTATTGCAGTGGTAGTTTCTTTGAATATGTTCCTGCTAATGGAAGGTATTTCTAGGTGGGTGGATCTTGCAGACAAACATATTGTGGGTGAACCTTTTACTGTTGTGTATTGATAGCTAGAGTTCTTGTGTAGGTTAGACAATTTAGAACATTAGGAGGGGGGCTTGGAAGATTTTATAGATAGTGGAAAACGTTAAAAAATTGTAAATATATACAATGGTATTGTTCCTCAAGACTTGGATCCACTAAAAAAATGCAAATAAATGCACCAAAGCAACTTTTCAAGGTGCACTTGTGTGTATTCTTAACAAAGAACAGGTGCAGTTTAGAGCAAATATGAAGTGTTAACCTTTGCCCATTCAAGAGTAGAGGCAGCGCAAACGCTTGCTTCCTAAAGATATTAAAATGGTGGCATTTTGATGTTCTAAATTTTGCTTTAATTTTAGTTATTGTTTCTTTTCCATATTATTAAGTTTTTACTATAATTATGTTTGATATTTTATACTTATTTGTCAAAAAAAACATGTGAATGAATCAACAGTTCATAAAATTGAAAGAGTATTTAGAGACTGGCAGGATTTATTGCATTTCTGTGATACATATCTACTACACTATTTCCATTTTCCTAGACTAGAATATATTTATTTATTTGAAGTACTTGGTCTATTCATAGGACCTGCAACTAATATGAGCTACTCCACACAAACAATTACTAAGGTTCTTGCTTCCCTTGTGTTTTTTGCAAGTGCTAGTTTTCAACATGTTCTTATGGTTGGTGAGAGTTTACAAAACTGCAATAAAATTTGACAGCTGCACTAACTTTCAAATATTTGCAACAACTAACATAAAATATTCACTTAGGTTAATGTGTCAATCTTATTTTAACTTTTTTAATAAAAAGTTATGGTACTTTTCATTAACATAACATAGTGGTTACAACTTAGATAAGCTTTGATATTTCCTTTGGTGTAACCTAGTTACAAAACCTATATATTTAAAGAATATTTTAAAAGCATACTAATTCTATCACCAAACAAGGGTTGTAGTACATTAACTTTAAACAAAATCTAATCCTTTTCTTTTAGGTAAAGTAGTTTATCATTTGTAGCATATTATAATAGAAAAAATATATTTGTAAGCACATTAGTCTGCAATAAATAAATGAATGAATAAAGCAAACAGTTTAAGCCTTGATTTACAATATAAATACATTTATCGAAACTTTTATAGTTGGAATTAAAATTAATCATTGGGTTTTTTACCATCTAATAGTAGTTGTTTTTTGCACCGTGTCCTACTACTCGTTTGGGTTATACGCCAACTACAAGTTAAGATATGTTTAGTTCTATAAATGTTTTATAATGGATCATATTTTAAATTAAAAGAAGTCATTTAATAAAATGCTAAAAAACACACACTGCCTCTAGTATCTTGATACACAAGACCAATTTGAATTCATCGTTATTTTTGGATGGCATCTCTAATAAAAAGTATTAATTCAACAAATTTGCATACAGCGCATGTTTCCACGAAGTTCAGCTAAAGTAAATAAGTTTGGATAAAGTTAGACTATATTATGTGTGTTTAGGTCAGCTGTGTATTAACTTGAAAAAACAAAATACAAGTCAAGTTTTTGATTCCTATTCTTTGGTCAAGCAACTGCTGAAGCGAACACTAGGGATCAGATCCCTTATTGGGCATCACTTTTCAATATTTACACAATTATACCATCAGAATGTTATCTGAGAAAATACATTTGGTTAAACATGGAATATTTACTTAGAACCAAAGAGGTTTTCTCACTAAGACTAGTCTTTTACTTTACATTAATTACTGTTTCCAGCTTTTGGCCTGGTTGTTTTTTATTCAAGCCATATATTTTCCACTACCTGCTTTGGTGGTTGAATGACTTGATGTGACACTCTTACAATAGGATCGATTGTTGATAATGTCGAGAGCGGGGTTCGGTTCCTATCTAAGTGTCCTATCTTCTTTACAGTCTTCTTTTATTACCTCCTCTCCCCCCCCTCCCCCCACCTCCTCTGTTAGCAAGTTAAGTTGTGCCTTTCACACTTCATCCTGATGAGTCTTGATAGAATGAAACCTAAGTCTAGGGATTGGGCGGTAGTGATCAATTTTCTTCAAGAGGCAGCCATTACCTCTTTGTCCTGTGGCAGCATGTTTAATAATGTGAACTGTATTCTTTTCGTTGTATTGTGTTTGTTCTCTTTTATATGTTTCTTCCAAATATAACAAAATACCTCAAAAAGATAAACATCTTATTATATAATTGTGATAATATATTAAGTTTAATTTAGCATAAATTTAAATCTATAAACAAGATTTAAACTAAGATCCGGTTCAAATTTTACCTATTACAAATATATACATACATATCAATAACATAAATTGTAAATTTGATTTACATAAACCTTAATTGTCAAATTGATTTTTATTTTCAACAAGAATATTTTGATTTAAAAAAAATATATGCTTACAGGCTCAGAGTAAAATGAATGGAATAGACCTATTCTCAGCTACAAAATAATATCTAGATAGTTTTAAATCTAAAACACAATTCTAAAACCAAAATCATTATTTGTGCAAAATTATTTGTTTCAAACTAAATTTGATGATGGTTATTTGTATTATTATTAGAGATGGGTCGAATCCGAATCCTAGAAAATTGTTAGAAATTTTAATGATTTACAAATAGACCTACATTAAACCATATAGGCCTAAACTGTAAACTAAGATTTATTTCTATCATGCTTTCAATTTTAATCAACCCCAGCCACCCTTCGCAAAATACAGGTTAAAATCCATACAAATTAAACAATCTAGACTCATATTAGTGTTTAAATACCAAATCAATCAAAATTTTAGTGTCTTTTAGTTATTTTTAAAAGTGTTAGAATGAGTTAAGTTTCTAAAAAAAGTGTGAAATAAACAGATTACGCCTAGTTATCCTTTAATCAACTTTAATCATCATTGAAGGATTATAATTTATTTTAGTAAGAAAGTAAAAATAAAAATAGATTTTTTTTTAATAAAGACTAAAACAACATGCTTAACAATCAAACACATTGGAAATAGTGAAATCAATAATGCCTAAGTATGTTTTATTATTATTTTATTATATATCTATTATTTTCGCATAGAAAACAAAAAATATATTTGATTCTTGCGCCATATCAATTTCTAAGAATATTCTATTTAAAACATGAACATATTTTCGACTCTTGCAATATGTTCATTCCCATTTTATTAGGCAGGACTACGTTTGAATATTCTTACAATTCCTTCAATAACAGATTTAAAAAAATAATAAACTTGTAGTTAAAATCAATTTAAAAACAAATTATGAATTAGAAAGTCGTTATTTGATTCTTAAAACCCAATAGTGCTTACTAAATGATCAGATTACCTGAATCGATTCAAAGCAAACAATCGATATTCAATACATAAGCCGGTGGGCATAAATAAACAGTTTTATCGGTGTCTGACTGTTGACAGTATTTATTTTTCGTGAAACTTAACAAAATATCTAACTTGAAGATTGTATGCAATAAATTGGGGTTCTTTGCATAGTTGTAGATAGTTAAAACCAGTTGGGTAGTAAGAATTAACAGTATCTTTAATTAATCATCACTCTGGCAGTAAACATAATATGTCATAGCAGCCGAATTTGTATCGTGTGTAATGGCTGCCGACTTTGTGTAATGTGTTCTTATTTCTGTTAAAAAAAAAAAAAATTTGTTTTATTTCAAATTTATTTGTAATTCTAGTTTTGATTTTCAGTTTTTGAAGAGTTTTAATGTGTTCATTAAAATATTTACAAGATTGTTCGTGAGGTGAAAGTTTTAAAAGTGAGCATGTGTCAAAACGGTAGAGTACAAATTTCTCATAGAAGTGGGAGGGTAGGGTATTAGGCACGTTAGATTTACCACACCTAACAAAAATTTTTTGTTAAATGATTTTATTCATCCTTATCTCTCTTGTCTGACAAAATAAAGATTACAGATTAAGTTGTGCATTTTAAGTAGGCCTAACTAAGTAATTTTTTAATTCAAAATATGCTTTGTTTATGAGAAAGATTCGACCATCAAATCCAGTAATACACCGAATCCTCGAATCTCAAATACTTGTCAGGATTCGAGTAACCCATCTATTTTATATTTTTCTAAAATTTAGTGGAATGGTTTTTGTTAAACTTAAAAAAAAAACTTTTAAATATAATATTGAGAGAATATTCCATTTTTCAGAACAATTCTATTGTTCCAAGTTAGTAGATCGAGGAGGAGGACAAAGGATACATTAAATGTAGTCAGGTATTTAAAATTGTAAACTCTTGAATGATAAATTATATTATTTAAACAACATTTTCAAGGCTTATCATGGAACGTTTTAATTGTCATGTAATGAAATTACAAAATGTACTTCAACTTAACTGTATATACAAAAATTTTAGATAAATAAAATTTAGCAATTATTGACGAATGAATATATAGGTTTTCACTAAATTACTATGATACAGAGCTCATTAATCTAAACTTAGGTATAACCAAACATTGGAAGCAACCAAAATCAATTTTAAATATAAACAAAAGGATGTAATAATAAAAATCCAAATTATATAGTCACTCAAAGTAAATATATAATACTTGATCAATGAAAACATCAAATTTAGGGAAATAGAAGATTGTAAGATTATTTATATAGTGGACAAAATAAATAGACATATTGGTATTTTTTGTTTAAATGATTATTGGTGTGTATGTATTTAATTGCTTCTTAATTAAAAACATAAAACTAAATATCTACAAAGAATTAATTGTTGATAATACCTTTTTTTCTCTTAAATTATAAACGAGAGCCGTTTTTAATACCATATTTACCTGGCTGTAGGATGAGATATGTGTCCCTTATCCAAACATACATAAAATTGCTTATTTAAAACATCGGACAGGATGTGGTTGTGAAAAAGATGGTTAAAAAAAGATTTGCTTTGACATCGCAGAGTAATATTATGCCCAATTTACAAATCCTAACTGAGTACCTGGTCTCTTGTATCAAGTCCTACAGTAAGAATTTTAAAGCTAAAAATAAATTTTAATACAATATTTGTAAACTGTTTTGGAAGATTGTAAAATCATTGTGGAATACAAGATCGCAATAAATCTGTAAATCTAAAATATATCAATAATAAATCTATTAAATATTTGTCTTTAATTAATAATGTTCAAAATTAATTTCTCTGGTGAGCTTCTAAGAGATACTAAATACTAAGTGAATATACAATTATTGTAACAAAATCTTTTGATGTTTTTTTTTAGCTATACCTCTATTTTCTTAAAAATTGACATTTGGAGTACCTTTTACAAAATACAAACTTTTTTTGTGATCAACAACAATAAAATTTTACTATATTATTATTATTATATATTATAGGTATTTATAATTTACATAAGAATTTCTAGCTGTGAGATATTTCCATTGTCCATTTGTAAGAAAATTGTGGCATACAAAAAGATGTGATAGTGCACATCCATTTTCAAGTATGCATATTCCTAAATACAAATTTATTTATTCTATTACTAAATGAAAGTTGCTAGACAAGTATTTTAAAAGTATTATTTCCACTGGCATGGATCACCATGTTATTTCTATTTGCGACTTATCTAATTTAATTGTGGGACAAAGAGACAAACATCAACTATGCTCAAGAATACAAATGTACAACTTAGGGAAATAAAGGTGACAAATTAATTTGCATAGTGATTAATTTTTGGCACTACTGGAAATCAAAACCAAGATCCTTGAATAAGTAGGCAGGAACACATATTATTGGAGATCTTGGAACAAGTAAATGGTTAAATTAAGGGATTGGAAAGAACACATATGCATATTCCCACACCTCTCGAGACTAAAAATGTTTGACCCCAACATTATATAATTCTAATAATGGGGAAACTGTGTTAAGGGACGTAGCTCAGCTTGAAGCTTTTTTTGTCAAAACGTTACAAGTTCCAGTGCATGTTGAAGGTAGGTAAACTTCTTAAATAGAAATTTACTTCAGTTTCACTAATTTTAATATATCAAAAAATAGTGTGTGAATTCAATTTTGTTCTAACATAGAATTAAAAAACTAATATGGTGATAATATAGTAGATCTAATCAAGTTTAAAATTTTATTTTTAATTAAATAAAGTCTAAGTTTTGACTTTACCAACACTTTAAATATAATCTCATAGGTTCAAAACATAAAATATTTAAAACTAAATATACACATTGAAAAATAAACTAAGATAATTAGAAAATGTTAAGTTAAAAATTAACTGTGCCTCATACTCAAAGAAATTCTGCTTCTGTTTTAAAAACAATAACAAGCTCGTATTTAGAAAAAATAGTTTTCATATGACCACCTTCAATCCATACATATACAAAGGCACATGCTAACGTCAAAATTAAAAATTCATGGGCATATTTTTTTAAAGGTAGGATGGACATTATGAAATTTAAAGTAAGGTGGATATTAAAGGTATTTACTTTCCCGTCTACAACATTGTACGAGGGGATCAGAAAATGTTAAACTAGAATTGCAACATAAATGGAACACCTCAATATAGTCAAACAACATTTGCTAAAAATTTAAAAGGAGTTTCAGTATTTTTACTAACATTTTAAAGGGGGTTTCAGTATTTTTAAACACTTATTTTAAACCACACACAAGGGGTACCAAATCATGCTTAACAAACAAAAACTTCTGAATTAATACAAGTTTTATATATTTGATTAAATGTACAAAACTGTGCTTTGTATATAACTGTCTTAAAATGTATAAAGACAAATCTTAGAGTGCTTAGATCATTACTATGTAGAACTGTCCTTTTCAGAGCACAGTATATTTAATTCAAAATGTGTATAAAAGTTTGATTATAATATTAGTCAAATCATATACAGAGTAATGTTAAAAGTAGTTCTACCCAAGTCAAATATGTTATAAATTAAATAACTCATAATAATTATTATAATAATATTGCACATCTGGACTGCATCGTTTGTAACCCAGTTTGTGGAAAGATTAGCCATTACTAATGTACTGTTGCCTAGGGGACGCCCAAATGTACTTATTTTACATCCTTTCCCTGGAGGCTCTTCCCATGTCCTGATGAGATGAGGTTGAGATGGTGGTGATAGTGAGTATGAGAGTGTGGAGCCACTAGAAACACTTAAACCTAACTAACCAAACCCTGGTGACCCTTGGGGTGGTTCCCCTTTCGGAAAAAATACTCAAGGTTCCAGACGGGAATCGAACCCGGGATTCCTAAGATCATAGCCAGGTGCACTGACCTCTATACCACGGGGCCGGATAAATAACTCATAACACTTGGGACATGCAAAAACCAACTTTAAACTTGTCATTTACTCACAAATAATTTTCCATATCAACATATATATATATGTTTGTGAATTGTCATTTTTATTTTGCTATTAATTTATGAATACACAATGCACACACACACACACACAAGATTTGTATATAACTTATATGACTATGTTCGTATGAAATTAAAAAATATATATAAAGTGCGGTCAAATATTTTCTGGACATACTGTGAGAGTACAACTAGCACTGGCACAAATTTTAACTATACTATGTAGATAGACTATAGTTTGCCAAACAATTTTCAGCTTTGCTTGGATTAATGTTGAACAATACAATTGATGCTTAATTTATTATCAAGTACAACTAGTGGTATTCTATTTATGATTTTAGCCATAAATGAAAGGTGTCAAATAACACCATGTCTGCATCAAATTTTGTTCTAAATTGGAAAAATTTATATGGAAAACTTAAAAAAAATTAAGTAGCTTTTGAAAAGCAGACAATTGGATGAATACAAGTTTAAAACAGAAAAATGGATCAATCAAAAGATCTTGTTCATGAAAAGATAAAAATCACTTTCTATTAAATAGCTAACTTATTAGGAATTTCATTTGGGATAGTTTCTAGCATTTTAAAAGATAATATGAATATGTATCAAATTACCATCAAATTTCTGCTTTACCTGCAGAGAGAGAATTGAGAGAAACCTTGAATTCCTTGCAAAGACAATCATGTAAAGAACATGCTCCATTTTTTTATTTATTTTTTACAGTCAAGAAGTTGTGAATTAAAAAATTATTTCACAAGGACTGTAAACCAACATTACTAAATTAACACCAACCAAAAAACCTAAAAAATTGGAATTCAAGAGGTTGTTTTATCTATGACAGCCCACACACTTGCTCAGTATTTTGTCTTAAGAGTGAATTTTTTACCTAAAACATGAATCTCAGTACACACTAAGTAAGTTAGATTTTAGAAAATGCTATGAATGCTGGTACAGTTCATACAAAGGTTCTCCATAAAAAGTAATAAGGAGACTAATTTGAAGGGAACAACAAATATAGAGTTAGAAGATGGGTATTGTTAAAGGGTAATAAATTCAGTCAAGAAAATATTGGATCACTCTGTGTGTTGGTAACTAGCAAAATGAAAATAAAAAGTTGCATCACATATGGTGTTAAGAATTCAAGTAAAGTTGTTTTTAATTCATAAGATTAGGTTGTGGATTTTTATTTATAAAATTTGGTCATGGAGTTAAAAAAAAATATTGGAAAACCATTTTGAACAACATACTGCAAGAAATCTTTGTCATAAATTACCTAAGCTTGAGAATGAACTATTGCCCACAAAGTGTATCAAATGTATATACGTTTCAGATTTATATTACGAATAAATCTAAGATAGCATCACCATTATCTACCAATGATAAAAATTTACAATTGTCAAGATTGAAGAGAATACTTTGATAGTTTGGTTTCTTTTAATATGATTTACTGCCACTGTGCTGGCTATGAGTGACTTAATCAATTTAATACAAGGGAAAAACAAACTTAAGTAGCTTTAGGGAGATGCTGGACAACTGTTTGCCTCAAAAAGGTATGGAAAGCTACAATGAAAAAACTTAATTTTACTGTGTGAATTTTAACCCGGTTTTAAGGCCAAAGTTAGCACACAAGCATCAAAATAGATATATTGGTTGGTATTTAAAAGACCACCACATAGAGTCAAATCAACAAGACTGCTGTAAACAATATCGGGCTTTCCACTATTTTATTACTTCAAAATCCCATGGGTTTACCAGGATTTTCAGGAGTAATTTTCAGTAATCCAAACACTTAGATTGAAACATAAAGTAATGGTATTTTCTTTTTCATAAAAGTTAATAGCATGAAGTCAAGTGAAGTGTTTTAAAACAAAGATTATTTTAGCATGATGGGGAAATATATGCAGAAGCTGCGTAGATCAATGTTTCAGGTCGGGGGGGAAGGAAGTTGGATAACACACGTGTTTGACTCAAAGTGCTCTCTCTTCAGTTAGTTTTTTCTTCCATATGAAGTCCTACAATTCAAGCTTTCAGTTAAATGTGCCAAATTTACAAAAATTACATTATTTTTACTAGTGTTTACCCTCTTTTTTCCAGACAAAGAATTTCCAGGTGCATGGCACACCTCAAACACCAAGAATTTATGTCACATGGTTTTGGTGTGTTGAATAATATTTTATTAGATTAGTGCGGCAAAAGGTGTTTTTTTTCCTGATATTTAAACAGTATACAAGAAATAAATATATATGTTTAATTTTCAATATTATTACTGTACTTATTCAATGACATGAATTACCTCGTATAGGTTACTCAGTGCAAGGATATATATATTTATTTAATTTAGCTATGAATGTATCACACATTTTTCTAAAAACTTTTAAAAATAACACAATAGAATCAAATTGTTTCTCCTAAATTTTGACTAAATTTGCCTAGCTGTAATTTAAGATTTATGATTAAAGACTTAACTTTCTAAAAACAATTTTTTACTGGTTAAATGCAAGGATAAATTCAGAATCTGTTGAATGTCATCTTGTGTTCATCACATATTTTCCTTTTTCTAATTAAAAACTAGAACCATCAAGAATGGTTGAGAAACTATTTCAATGAAATGTATCCATGTTTGCACCACCTCTGGCCACAATAGCACTACATTCAATTGTGAGCTAGTTTAGTTAACAATGAAAGTACAATTTATTTTACAACTAACTTGGTATGGAGGAATAAATAAATACCCATTTATGGAACAAGCCCAGAATACGGAAGCCGTGGTAACACCACTTCGAGTCATAATGGAGCAATTTACATACTTTATGAAAATAAAGTATTATCACTGTATCCTCATGATATGCTAGTAACCTAATGTTGGTGTACAATATAAATTGAATTATGTACAGAAGTGGTACTACCGTATTCTGGACTTTAGCACTTTTTTTAATGATTACTAATTTGACTTTTACTGACGTAAATAAAAACACCACCTTCAGCATAAGATATATCGTTTTTTGAGAAAAATACCACTTTTCCCCTAAAAATAACCTCACCTTTTGCATGCCAACCTCACCTTTTGCATGCCAACCTCACCTTTTGCATGCCTTTACTTAAAAGAGTTGATGCTAGATTATTTTTAAGACAAGTACAAGTTGATATAGTTTAAGAGAAATCAAAAGTTTTCAAAACTACAGGATTTACTATGAAGAAAGAGAAGGACAAACACAATATGGCAATGACAGTGAATTAAAGAAAACAGTTCACACCTATCACGGCTGCGATAGAAAAATGCTATATTCAAATGCTATATTCAGAGAATGAAATGTGTTTCTATTTCCATTGTGAAAGCAAAATTAAATTTTATTTCTTATTACTATTTTTTGTGTCTTTGTCCATACATATTATAATATATCGCAATGTGAAAAGAAGTTGGTCTTGAAGACTTATAAAAATAGTTCAGGAAAATGAGATGTATGATATTCTTACTTCATAAGAGACATTTAAAGTAACACACCTCAGTGGCTACTCTCGCGATAGACTTGATTGCTGATGACAGGGTAATTGGAGTTAAATCTCAAGTGGACTGAAGGTGGTGTTTCCTATAATTGGTTTCCCACTCTCTCTACCCAAATATGGGTATATTTCCTCTAAGTTCAACCTTCCTCACTCCTAACCCAATAGCGTAATTATTATTTAAGAATATTACCCAAATAGGAAGTAGGACGCAGTGCTAAAAAAGAATTAAAGTAATTTTATTTTCTTAGAAACAAACTTATTTTTATATATTTAATCAATGTAGTGTAATAAGCTATTATATTTCAATTATGTAGACATAAAATGGATTTTTTTATTGTTGTAATAATTTAATATAAAAGATTTTTCAGTGTAGGGTAGTTTTGCCTCTCGCACATATGTCTATTTTTAAAATCAAAGCTTGGTTCATTTTATTTTTAAAATTGTCTGTCAAGAGGAAATGTATTCATTAATTTGGTTGGTGCCGTTAAAAAGAGTTTTTATTTATGTTAGTGTTTAAATACTAATAGCAACTTTCATTGTACAAAATTAAACTGTCTCATAGATATATCGAAAAGAAACAAAACTGGTTAGTAAAGTTTTAAGCCATACAAATATGTTCCAATGAGTTATTTTGGGTGGTTACTAAAGTAAATAATATTGAGAAAAGATTTTAGTTATGTATTTAAATCAAATTTCGGAGGATCTGTCAGTACAAAACCACTTGGTCATTAATATTAAAACCAGCAACAGTTTTAACTTACACTATAATAATAATATATTCTCATAAATTATATTATTTTTGCTAATAGTTTGGCCACATGTACACCATCAAAGTGTAAACCCTTTAAGGATTGATTATTGCAAAGCAAATACAATAATAAAGGTATAGTAACTTTTGAGCATATTTTTAGTTTAAAGTGTATTCATAAATATTTTATTAGAAATTTTCAAAATAATATGTATGTATACATATCATATTTATAAATATAATTTGTATGGATACATATCATATATATAAATAAAACTTTATGAAAATAATATAATATTTAAAACATTGTAGAGGGTTGCTTGCAAAGGCATTATACATTATATTAAAAAGAAATATATAAATAGGCCTAGTGGATATATAAAATAAAATGATGTCTTCATTTCAAATAGTTGGCAGTATGCATAGAAGTCATGAAGAAGAAATATATAAGTAGGCCTAGTGGATATATAAAATAAAAAGATGTCTTAATTTTCATATAGTTGGCAGTATGCATAGTAGTCATGAAGAATTTGTCTGAAACAAGGGATTTCAAATTAATTATTAAAAGTAATTATACAGAAAAAAGTTTAAATATGACAAATCACATTAATTCAAACCAAATGTTTTAATAATTTATTTTTAATAAAGTACAATGAATCACAGAAAACAAAAACAAGGCTTTGTTATTTTACGTCCATCAGGCTGTTTATATTGCTTCGGTGGCCAAATGGTCTAAGGTGTCAACCTCACAGTAGACTGAACAGTCGATGATGAAGAAATCAGGGTTTAGTTTCTTCAGAAACCCACTTCGCTGGTCAAATGGTATAAGGCAGGTGTGTCAAAATCGTTTGATCATAATAGCCACATCCAGAATTTTCAAAATGTAATATTGTCAACTACTTAATTAAAAATCATTCCAGATTAAAGCCTTAGTATTACAAAAAGAAAAGAATTAACCACTTTATAAAACATATTTTCAACAACTTAATTTAAAATAATTCTAGGGTACTGCCTTAATATTATTTTAAGAAAAGAATTAACCCCTTTATTAAACACTAAAGTTAACTAAGATTTAACCCAGCATTACCTATCATCATCATTTGCACCGCGTCTTACTACCCGTTCGGGTTATACGCACTTACGCCCATGTATAATGGTAGGGTGATTGTGAGATGAAATAGAGGACCTGCAGTTTAACGTGGGATCCTAACCACGGTCGAGACCTGGCATTCCACACATTCGCAAGTTGTGATTAATACATATCTTGTCAGAGGTGAAGGAAGGGTTTGGCAATCAGATAAATCCGTGCCGGGACTGAGGATTGAACCCCGGATCCCCAGCACAGAAGTCTGACGCCTTACCCCTAGACCGCTAGGTCACTCTACCTATAATAAGAATTAATAGCCAGAGCTATTATTTATGCTTATTAGTGGGGATTACTCCACCTAGATATCATATTCTGAAAATTGAAAAATGACACCTGGACACGGGAATCTGCTAAGTCCATCATAGACTCTGCCCTAAAATATGAGTGAAGAATGACCCAGGACACGAGACGAATCCTGGATAGCTCAGTGGTTAGAGCATTGGCGTACTAAGCCAGAGGTCCCGGGTTTGATTCCCGTGTCCAGGTGTCATTTTTCAATTTTCAGACTACCTATAATAGATATTAATATAATTGTATTATTAGTTTCTAGAATAACAATATTTATATCAGGTTTAGAGGCTAATTATGAGTATGATTTAAGGAAAATTATTGCTTTGTCTACTTTAAGACAATTAGGGTTAATGATGATTTACCAAAAATTTGAAACCTTTTATTTGCACTAATGGGAGTAATTGTTGAAAATTGTATGTCCGAAAGCTCGTGTTTTTTTGGTCTATTTAAAATTATAAAACCAGTGCTAACACCCTTATGTGCTGCTAAACACTGCACGTATTAAGAGCGCCAATTAAACCACGTTTGGGAATTGATTCATGACAAAGAAAGATTACAAAATTGGTACACAAACCTCAAATTCTCAAAATAATGTCAAATTCCCAAATATCACATTCTCAAATCTTGTATTTCTATCACGTTTACAAGAATAAGGTCTCATTGTTTAATAGTTCAACAAAAGTTCCATAGGCCGCAAAAAATCATGGATATGGGCCACAAGTTTGACATGCCTGGTCCAAGCCATCCCTCCCATAATAAACCGGCTTATGATAACATGGAGCTCAGGGTTTGAATTCCAGTCCAGTATACCGAGTGTTTTTTTAAATGGATGAATGGTTTTCCACTCTTCCTCCACACAAATGCAGGTACACTTCCTATAAATTCAACCTTACTCATCCCTAACTCATTAGCATAATTAGTGCATGTGTATATCACTTTAAAAGATAGTAAGACTCGGTAACCAAAAAAACTTTTCTGCAGAAGAGGTGAAGTGTGGGATTGATCCTAGGTGGTAAGTGTGGTTGCTTTGGATTCCCTAGGAAGAATCTAAATAGTTTTATGGGTGTGTTGTTAATGTTCAGATCTAGATTACCATATTTAAATAGGGCAGTTAAATATGGAAAATGTTAAGTTCTAAAGTGAGCTTTGAAGTCAAGCAACGTAGTCTAAAACTGAGTCTTACTAGACTTCCCATGAGTTTGGCCTTTCTTCTAAAATAATTTTTAGACATAAAAGCACAATAAGATCATAAACATTCACTGTCTCTTAGCATTGCTGATGAAATAGTGATTAAAAACTACCAAAAAAAATTGGTATAGTGATTTGGATTACTGATAAATACAATTGAAATATGTTCCAACCACTCCCACCAGGGGAACAATTAAAGTGAGCAAAAATGTGTGTGCTTGAATATAAAAGAAAAAAAAATGAGATTTTTCAACAACATCTTTTTAAAGTCAATGTGTTCACTTAACAAATATGAAGTGTATAACCTGAATGGGTAGTAAGACGCTGTGCTTAAAAAAAACTATAGTTCTTATATTTAAAAAATAACAGGTCTAGTGATTTGTCAATGCTTATTAATGCATAGTAAAAAAAATTATGTAAGATGTTTATTTGTAGTCTAGAATTTGAGAACCCCCAAATGTCTTAGCACTTTTCTCTCAACTATCTTAAAACTTATAAATAAAAACAGATTTATAGGTTTTCTGGTAGATATTTGATTACATACAAACTATGGATCAAAGAACTCACCATAATCCTGAAACTAGTATTTTTAGATTCTGAAAGTTTTATATTTTTGGTCATTCAAATTTAATACGGTAATGTGACTGAAATAGTGTTCTATAGTGCTTGAATTTCTCATGTCTGCCCTAATTCAGGTGTGCAAAATTCTTAACAAATTTTTATATTTGTCATTAATTAATGTTCACTTTGTCATGTTTTTGACCATTTTTTTAACTATTTTTTGAGTGCATTTTACATTTAACTTAAGGTAATGTTTTAACACAAGGTTAATTTATGGTTTAGTCTAATGAATAGGGATGAGGTTAGTTTAGAAGAAAAGCACTCACATTAAAATGGAGACGGGATGAGATCACCACCTGGCTAAGATATGAACCTTAAACATTTTGAACAGTGTTGTAGAACTATCCATAAAATAATATAAAAATCGGACAAATTAAAGATATGCAAAGTTTTGGAGAGTAGTATTAACTATCAGTTTAACCCTTGTATACGATATTTATCTATCATTTCCTTGTTTTTGTGACAGTCAAATTTCAGATAGGTTGTGCAAGTTGTATCACCATGAAAAGATTAAATCAAAATCCTGTATAAATGTTGAACTTACTTGTTAAAATTATTTTTCCTCCATTTAGGTTTCAGGGTCTTCGTCAGTTTCAGTCTTAGACTCTAAGGTTTCATCTTGGACAATAGAAGAAGTTTCTTCTATTCTATCAATTACTTTTTCAGCAGATGCCTAAAATACAGTTATAAAGTTAGGTGATACAGACGATATTAATAGTGATGTTTTACTAGACAATGATAAACTTGTTCAATAATGACAACCTTAGGTAATGATAATTTTAATTTTAGCTTAATATGTTACATTATTTACGAAGGTACTTTTCTGTATAAAAATAATCCTGTTGAATAAGATGAACTAGAAAATAATATAGGTAAATTGTTTGTTTGTTCATCACAGCTATTGTGTTTATGAATTGTTGGTTTGAATGAGTAACTTTAAAGTGAAAGAGACATCTCTATTCTAATGATGTTGTGATGCAAATACAGTAATTTGTTGTTGCAATATTCATCACAGCTAATGTGTTTATTAATTGTTGATTTAAATAAGTAACTTTAGAGTAAAATAAATATCTCTATTCTAATGGTGTTATGATGCAAATGCAGTAATTTGTTGTTGCAATTAAACATATTAGTCCATATTAAAAAAAATTGTTATAAATCAGTTGACCTTATTTTAATTTAATGTTTTGAAATTATAATCTAAATTAATGAAAAGCAGTCATATTATTTTCTTAATAAAGACAAAGTATTTTTAACTATAGTATAGTGAGATGAATCGCTACATGATACATTTAGTCAAAGATGGATTAATTTAGTGTTGAACTTATTATTTAAGATGATCTTAGATGTGTTGTAAAGAATTTAATGAAATCGTCAACTATACACAGTAGCTTGCTAACAATATTAAGCGCCTGTGAGCTTAATTGAACTTTGAATGTCTTATTAAATACACCAATCAACATCCGGACAGTGGAAGACTTTCCTGCTACAGAGTTTTAAATAAAATATTTCCTGACTTCTCCTGAAAATTAACACATAAGACACAATGAGATAATAATATGTGAAGCTCTCAACTTAGTGGTTTTATTCTCAACGAGATTGTTATCAGTTGTAAGTACATCTGTCACCTCTTGCTTAAGTGTGAAGATACAGGAGTTTGAAATAGGATCCATTTTCTGACAAAGCAGCACGTAGGCTGATTGCTGATAGTCTAGTTTAGAACGATAGACGTGGGAATCGCTGTCTTAGCTCTAGTGTGATTTTATGACATGGAAAAAAGCCTGTTGATTGGTGCTTTATGCTGTCATTGGAAGAATCTCCTAGTTGGGAGAATCTAGTTTGTTGTCCTAGAGCTGAACTCTATAGAGAGTTGGAGACAGATGAATGTGGGCAGTTGCCCAAGAGTGAGTAAGTGTCATAAAAAGTTCTTAGGTTCTTGTCATGTGTGTGTTTTTATGTTAAACCCTTTTAGAGGAGTTGAGGACTTAGATCAAAATATAAAATGTGACTTGAGCTCACAGGTGACCAGATAATTGGTAGACCTGACTGAACCCATCACACTGTAGTCTTACAAGGGATTGTAGGCCCGTAACCTCACATTTTGATAATAGTAGAGCTCCATGCTCTTACAGCTTGCTGCCAGTGTGGGGTCTTTTACATTATACATCGTGAGTTAAAGACTAGGCTTTGACAACTAATATAAAATGAAAAAAGGGTATAAGGGCAATTTCTGTACACCCACAATAAACACTGAATGTTGAAAAAAGGGTATAAGGGCAATTTCTGTACACCCACAATAAACACTGAATGTTAAAAAAATAAATAATAGATTCACAACACAATTATAAAACACAATACGATGAAATAATAATTTAGTGTGGATATCCTGATGTTCTAAGATATTCATCTAAAAAGAGTTGGAAAATGACACCTATATATGAGAACTGAACATGCGCAAACCCCTAAGTCCAGGATAAGATTCGAGTGTCCAGGTGTCACTCTTCAGCTAATAAGACAAATACAAAAGTTTGTATTTTGAGAGCAGTTAGATCAGCATTTATCAACCAGTGTGCCACGGGAGTTCGGGGGAAGATCAAAAAGAAGTGATAAAAATAATTGAGGGATAAAAATAAAACTCTTGAAATCCATAATGAACATTATTTTTAAAAATAGCAAAAAGATAAATTTTAACTATTTAACTTTTAAACACAATATTAATACTCTATTTTAATAATAAAATCTTTCCTAAAAAAACTATTGGTGCAACTTTAAAATTTTAATGGCTTGTTCAAGTTGCCCGTGAGCTGAGTAAGGTTGAAAAATCACAGAGTTAGATTCGTAAGATGTTTGGAATTTAAATCATATGTTTATTGAATAAGAGACATTAAAATCATTATATAAAAACTTATAGATTGGTTTACATATAGCTTTAAATTTAATTTATAACATTTTTATACTGTTCAAATTATTTAAAACATTTTATTCACTCTTCAATTTAATGTTTAGATACAGGAATTCTTATAAATAAAAATGACAAAAAGTTCCAAATTCGTGATTTTAACTAGCTTTTAAATAAAATTCCTTGATAACTCTATGAGTACAATTTTATTACTTGTCCAGGTTTCCCATCTGAAGTCAACCTGTGTATATTCTATAGAAAGGAAATTAAAAAGTCCCAAATGAGTAATCAAACCAGAATCTCAAGTTATTAAAATTAGCTCTACAAAGAATGAGTCAAATACTTTTTTCACATAAAACATATTTAAAGATGTTTGAAGGTATTTATTAAAAGAATTAGTAAAATAAAGGGTACCGGTATTTTATTTCAAAGAAAATTGAATTTGCTAGTCATATTGACCATGCAGGAATTTTTTTTTCAGAAAAACATGTCTTACCCCTCTACTGGAAGAAATACCATTTATATTAACTTCTCCATTGTCTACTTCTTTGGCAGATTGATCCAGGATTATTTCAGCCTTAGAAACACTTGAAGACATTTTCAGGAACTTGTCCAGTTCATCAATTTCATTTGCAAGATCAAATGCTTCATAGTCCTTTAAAGAAAAGAAAACTAACTTATTTAGTCGAGAAAATGTTTGAAAACAATGAATTAGGTACATAACAACTAAAAGTGTAGAATATAAGAAAAGAAAAAACCATCAACTACTGTGTGAAAATTAGGATTTTTTTATAGGTATTCGACAGTTGTATTAATAAAAGTATATGATAAATTCTGGATTTGGTAGCATTTTAAAAGTGAAAATACGAAGATTGAAATTTGAAAAAAAGCATAAATACATAATGCAACTATCAAGTGATGCAAACTTCTTAAACAGGATTTTTTTTAATACAAACAACTTTTAAGACTTTTAATAACTTCTTACACACAATAAAACAGCAACATATTTGAACTAATCTCAATTAATAAAAGGGGCCACATTTTCATGCCCATAAGAAGGCTAGGTTAGGAAGCCCTCAACCGGGTCAGTGTGCCTATATATCTCTTACATTTTAGTTACTAAACTTCTTAATGTACTAAATTTTTTAATTTTATGAATTTAAATAAATTAAAAATTATTCATTTGAATATAATAATTGAAACTAAGGTAACTACCATGAAAGAGTAAACTCAAAGTTTTTTTCTTTCATCTAAATTCTAATGTGACTGTTTAGTAGCTCAACTGATATCCAATTACAAGACAATCTCTTATAAAGTGTTATTTTCATTTGATGTTGTAAAGCAAAGGTTAAAAATGGAATACAATTTATTAAAAGTGTGTAAACATTGAGTCAAAATTTGTACATACACCACACCATTGTTTTTTTTAAATTGGGTGCATAGGTATTATACATAATATGTGACAATGTGACATACATACATACATTTTTTCCTATAACTATCATGTGTGGTAGTAAAAAGGTGTAAGTCATAATTTTGGTATACTACTAGCATGCATATTAAATTATAAAGTAGCAGTTTGATCCATTCTTCACACAGTTAAGTACCAAAACTGTATCAAATTAGAAAGTTCAACATCCAGCTGCTAACTTTTAGATAGTTCCTTGTTGTACAATCCTGATCTAACTTTGGCAGGCACAAACCAATCATGGTAATTAATAAATTAAAATAAATTAGCAATCATAAAATAAAATGAACTAATAGACATTGTTAAATAAATGTTTTGGAAAAAAGAGCAACACAGGTCAATAACGAGCATAAAAAAATATAATATATTCTGTTAAAAACATAATGAATGATAATCATCATGGTTCACCAAGCTAAGTAAACAGAAAATTTTTTAATTGTTATGTCGCTGCTAGATAGGCACTAATTTATACTTTGATTTTTAGCTTTATTACCGCAACACTAATTGCTCCCCTTTGGGATAATCTTTAGTTTTTATTTCCATTTATTTTTAATTTTTTTTTCATTTTGCCTATACAAAAATCAAATTTTCTACCACAGTGAGCTTTTTTTTCTGTTAGCCATTTCCACCCCCCTATTTTTAAATTCCAAACTTTGCAGCTTTTATGGTTATTGTGGGGGTCGTCTTTTTACAAACTTAGCAAGTTTAAATTTTCTTTCGTGCCGAAAAGATTTTACAAGAATTTTGGATGGATTTAAAACTAT